>JAZKJV010008930.1:600000-893459 GCA_037367405.1 Ottelia alismoides
AATCCGGGATGGTCTCGTCGGATCCCAGGCTGGGGACAGTCATACCAAATCCTGTTGACATCCATCAACGGCTCTACGTCGTACTGGGCTGGCGGGAGTACTGCCAGAGGCTGATCCGGCTGGTATACCACCATCTGCAAGTCTGGAGATCGTGGGGACTGGTAAGAGGGCTGCTGCTGCTGGTACGGCTCCGCCTGTACAAGGTGAACCTGTCTAGGCTGCTGAAAGGAGCTGGAGCGCTGGGACGAGCTGCTGCTGCCGCAGGTATCGCCTCGCGACTGAAGACGGGGCTGGGAAGCCGTCTGTGCCTCCTGGAGACACATGAGGTGGGTCTTCATGTCGCTCAGAGTCTGTGCCATCTGCTCCATCTGCGTGATGCACTGGCACTGCTTCTTCTCGATCAGCTCCATGCGATCCAACTTCTCGTTGATGATACCCATATCCGCAGCGGACGACTCTGCCTGTGCTGCTGCAACTGCGGATGAACTGGATGGACCGGCATCGACCCGTGCTATCCTCTGGTACTGCACGGGTCCTGGCTGCTGCTGGGGTCTACCCTGTGCATACAACCGGGTCTGGGACATCACCATATAGTTCTCGACCATCTCCTCGAAGATGGCCCAGACCTGGTCATGATCCTTGGCAAAATAAGACCCGCCACAAGAAGCATTCACCAAGCCCTGGAGCTCTGGTGTCAGCCCGCTAAAGAAGCTCTGCACAAGGTTCGGCTTCGAGATATCATGGTGCGGGCATCGGTCTGTGAGCTCTCGGAACCTCTCCCATGCCTCATGGAATTGCTCATTGGGGAACATGGAGAAGTTGCTGATCAGGGCCCTCGCTGCATTCGTCCGCTCGAGTGGATAGTACTTGTTCAAGTACTCAAGGCGGAGCTGCTCCCAGGTGTAAACAAACTTCCCCAAATACTTCAGCCAGGTGGCTGCTCTGTCTGCTAGGGAGAAGGGGAAGGCGATCATCCGAATTGTATCCTGGTCCACATGGCGGTCGTGGACAGTACTGCAGATCATCAAGAACTCCTTGAGGTGGAGATGGGACTCCTCGGTGGCAAGTCCGTGAAAATGGGGAAGCATCTGCAGGGTGTTCGGGGGGAACTTGAAGTCCCCCACGATAGCAGGTACCACCACCCAATGATGCATCAATGTAGATCCGGGGTTGTGCAACTCCCGCATCGGTCTCGGCGGTCCTCCTGCCACGGCGGCTGCCGCTGCGGCGGCGGCTGCTACTGCTGCGGCTGCTGCGGCTCGTGCCTCTGCATCCGGTCCGTCCTCAGGCTCGCTCTGATCTCTCTCTGCTCTGAGTCGCTCCAACTCTCTCCTCATCTCAATCATGAAAGCTCCCTGATCCCTCAGCTGCTGCTGCACTGTCTCTAACGAGGCGATCAGGGTGGAGTTGATCGCTCCCTGGTCCATCACAATGTGCTCGGTCCTGGAGCGGTCCTCTGAACTACCGGCCATGACGTCTGCAAAATCAAATGAGCCATACTCAGGTGGTGTCAAATCTGCTATTCTCTCCTCTGGCTCATATCTCTCAGAACCGAAAGAAAGGGGGTCGAGGGGGAATAGGGCGGAATCATACTCGGGATCGGAGAACTGGTCTTGGCTCTCACGGGCCAACCTAGATGATTGGGTAGACGTGCCTGAAAGCGGTGCAGCCAAAGGCTGCCTAAGAGAGCGTCTACCCATCATCGTTATCTGGTCGAGTAGTGCGGATGAGATCTGGAAAAACTATGATCAGAATGAAAACCCCCGGTTCACCAACGCAATGCGAGCTGAAGACCGTAAAAGCTCGGTCAAATTATCTTGTCAATTTTTATTAGGTGAACACACAAGATATCAGAGCGCTTATGTGACCTGTTAGGATACCCAATACTACTCCAACCGACTGGCCCACAAGGAAGAGTCGGTAGTCAGCTGGAAATAGCACCGGAGGGCTCTACCTAGGGTGCGGGTCACTCTCTCGCGCAATCAAACCAAACAAGGAGGGGGTTGCTCTCCCCAAGACATATTTTTAAGGTGAGCGTCTTTTAGGGTCAATAGTTTTAGCCAGTCCCAATTTTATGGTTTTTCTTTTTAATATTTTTCAAATAAAAACAAACGCCTAATGAATTTTTCGGTTCTCCTGGTTATTAGGTCAAAACAGGGGGAGAAGACGAAAAAGCCGATGCACGATAAATCAATGATGCATGCAAGGTCAGAAAGGCGTACCTGTCTCCAGCACTCTACATGTAATATGATCCGCGCATAAATGTAAAGACAGAAATTAAACTACCTAAATAATGCAGCGATGAAAACCGAGTCCTAGATTAGCAAGTTCTACTCGCAGAACCGTCTAACTGGTCACCGTCCTACAAGCCAAAGGTCCGGTCTTGGTCTACCCCTCCTCTGCTCGATAAATCGGGGGTAGGAGAAAGCGCTTTGTGTGGTAGACTACGGCACGTAAGCCACGAAGGAAAATGAGTCAGTTATTTTTATTAATTGATTATTAGTAGGTCCAATTAAGCGAACTATAGGAGCAGGCAGAAAATTAAGTGTGGGGACCGTACTAATTACGGCACAAGCAAGTATAAAATCCTAAATCTAGGGGCTCGATCAAAAACCGCGTAAACACCGGAAAAGGCAGTAAAAAGGAAAGAAAACAAAACCGCGAGAAAAGCCGCGAAAAACTCCTAAGGGTCCCCCGAGCACACCGGTGCTCGGCAAAACAGACCCGCTAAGCCAAAGAGTGCAAGTGTCCAGTCTCTGAGTCCCTGTATTATTACAATAATAATCAGAATAAAAAATAAAATCTAACTAAACCTCTCCCACTCAACTCTCTCTCTGGCTCTCTCCTGCGGCTCCGTAAAGAAGGGAGCCGCCTACAAGTCCTGCGGCTGCGTCGGCTCCACGAAAGTCGCCTCCGCGGTCCTCGAGTCCTCGCAAGAAATAGAGACAAGTGGTCAGACCAAAATAATCAAATAATAATAATAAGGAAAATAAATACAAATGAAAATGGGGGTATAAATGCAAAAATGCAAAATAAAACAAAAATAAAAACAAAAGAAAAGAAAAGAAAACAAATTAAACAAAAATAAAATATAGACAAAAAGCCGCGAAAAAAGCCGCGAGCTCTGAAAGAGCCGCGAAAAGCCGCGAAAACAAAAACGAAAATAAAATAAAAACTACTAAGCCGTGCTCCCCGACAACAGCGACATTCTGATGATCAGCCAAAAGACCAAGGTAAAGGTATCAATCGGTCGTCACGACCTCAATCACTCGGCTAAGTCAATCAAGAAAAATAGACCACCAAGATAGATAAAATCAATCAAAAATGCGATAGCGGTCTCGCTATTAGATTAACCTGGTATAGCGACCAGGGTCGAACACAAGGAGCACGGGTTGGCCTCTCGGCCTATGAAGTAGTCAAAAAGAGAAATAAAATAAAAGAAGAAAATATTTTTGGTGGTTTTTTTTACTTATTTAATATTTTTTTGGATTTTTAATGTGTTAAGAAAATAAGACAAGTAAATAAACACACACTTCAACAATTTATTAAAAGCATTAAAAATCAACCAAAAATTCAAACAAAAATATTTTTATATGTTTTCTAATTTGTAGTGTTTTTGATGAATTTTTGATAATTTTCTGATGTTTATTTAATTTTCTAAAAATCAAAAAGTGACTGAAAAGAAAGGTACTGTCCAGCCGAGCAAAAAGGGCCTAAGTAAAATATCTAAAGGCCCCAAATTAGCTGGGAGGTAATTTTCCTGTAAAGAAAATAAATCAAGGAAAATTTAGGCACCTAATTTATTATTTTTGGATTTTTCATTGATTTACTAGAATTTTTATAAGATTTTGAGTGTTTTTTAATTTTTAGAGGTTTTCATAAATGAAAAATAGCCAAAATTGGCTAAAAAATCAAACACAACAAAGTAGACAGTAGACAATGTTTTTGTAATTTTTAGACACTATTTAATATTTTTTATGATTTTTAAAGTTAGACAGTGAAGAAAATAGAGGTTTTTGAATTTTTAAAAATATCAAATGAAAACAAAAATGTCCTCAAAAATCTTCGAAAATTTTACACCATGGCAGGAGCTATGTATCCAATTTTCGTTTGATTTGGAGGTAATTTGTTATTTTATTCAAAAATGAAGAGGGGGCATAGTGCACAGGGACCAAAGTGCAAATACCCAAGAGTCTGGGGGGTCTGGTGCAATTAACCCAGCGAAACACGTGCTACGCGCGTGTATGGGGCACTCAGGGACCCATATGTAAGAAAAATAAGTTCCATGGGCTTATTGGTAACAGGTACCAAAAGTCCAGGGACCTATTCGCAAAATACCCAAAAACTCACACTCATGTTCAAATGTATCACACACAGGGGTATAAATGCGAATAGTTAAAAACTTTCATTCATTAATGAACAACCAGAACTGCAGGGTGTATATTGCAAATAAACCAGAAAATCACGTGTCGAAGCACGTGTCATACAACGCACAGGGGCACATCCGCAAATAAATGCAAGTACCAGGGTCTCTATGCAATTATACCAAAAACTAAACAACTAAACTAACTAATTACAGGACTAAAGACGAAATGAAATAAATAAGAGGGCCTAAGGGTAAATTACCCTTTATTAATGCGGACCACAGGATAGATGCCACGTGGAGGGATCGACGGTGGGGATCGGCTGGCGCTCCAACACTGGGGTCCTCGAAGTGATCCGACGCTCGGGGTTCAGCCACGTTGTATGATCAACGGTCGTGGCTCTCTGTGGCTAACCCACGAGCATCGGGCGGCTGGGATCGATCCTCCTCAGATCTGACAGTGAAGGCGGCTCCGGGAAAGGACGGTCCAGATAAGACCTAGAGCAGGAGGGCTCATCGAACGACGTCTGAAGGTCGAGGAAGAACAGGTGGCCGGCGAGGTTCGCCGGCCTCGTGCTTGCGCTCCTAACCTCCCCTGCTGCGCCTGAGGATCGGAGAAGCTCCGGCGTGGCGCTGCGCAGCTGCTGGTGTCCTCCGATGACCCAGCCGAGCTTTGTAGAGCTCGGGCGAGGTCGGTGGAGGCGAAGCTCCTGGCTCGATGTCGAAGGACCTCAGATGGTCCTCCTTGAACCTGCAAAACAGTCGAAGAGACTCGCGGGTCGAGGGCAAACTGCCTCGACCCAGTTAGGCGGAGTGACGGTGAACGATGGGGCGATATGGGCGAGCTCCGGTGAAGGGAGGACGGTGGAGCTCGAATCCCAGCTCCTGTGCGAGCTGGGTTGGATGGGGATGTGGAGAAAGTGCGCAGGAAGACGGCGAAGGCTATGGCGATGTCCGATGATCGACTGGTGGTCGGAATCGATAGGAATCGACGATGGACGACGACGGAGCGATTTGGGGGTGATGAATCTCCAATTCATTATATAACTATGTCAATGATAACCAATTCCATAAGATAAATCATATTTTCTGTGATGTATAATAATTTTAAGGAGTACTATTACATGCATATCAATTTGCATGCATTTGTCAATCCACTCAAATAAGCAATCGCCTATTACTCTTCGGTCTATCTTGATTTATACCTTGATCAAGGGAGAAGGAAACGAGATACGTGCATAATCAACTTTTTAGAAAATGAAGGTCACAATAACAATAAGTTTCCGGATTAAAAGAGAACAATCACTGCATATAATATCTTAGCAAAGATGTCCACCCTACCTACTACATAAAAATTACAATCCAAATACTATCCATAATGAGATTACAATATCTACATTCTAAGTAAATCAACATCTACGTATGTAAACTCAAGCCTTCATAAACATTAATAATTATTAATCTAGTAATGATGATTGTTGGAATAAATAAATAACCACAAATTGGCTAGCAAATGGATATGGCGTATTGCACCATCCATTGTAATATTAAATGATAATGATAATGGTGTAAACACCAATAAGGCCAAAAGACATGTGACGTTGGAACAAAGATATGCATTGACGGCATGACATGTCTTGGCGCCAGTATTAAGAGATGCGAATGAAAATTGCCATCATTAATAAATATAAAATAAAGGCATGGATGCATTGACGTTAAAATGAAAAGGCATGTAATGCCTTGGCGCCAAACCAAGAGGTGCGGACATAGATGTGAGGGGATGCAATGTGTGGCTGAGAATAACCGTCTACATGTATATATATACCACAAGAGAGAACGGTCAGGGGGATCTGATTATTGCATCACCGTTGAGTCATTCCATCCATCATCCCATCATTCCATCACCTTTCTTGCCAATCAATTCTGCTTCCAACCTATTCCGTCATCCAACAAAAATCCACCACCATAATTAGCCATCCATTTTATTATTGACGAGGTATCGAAGTGATCTCGTCGACTTGTGCATTCGGACCCCCAGTGAATCCGACTCCTGAGGCTCCACCCCGAGTGCCGCCAAAAGTCATTCAACACCATAGACGTCCGCCAACCATCATTTTCTCGGTCCCTCTGTGAATCCGACTCCAGAGGCTCCCTCCCGAGCCGCCGATCATCATATTTCTATTTCGCTTTTATTTTATTACTTTAAATTTTATATCTGTCTTATTTTGTTATCTTCTCTTTCGTGCAGGAATTCGTCAAACTATCGCGATGATCCGTATCTAACGGTGATTATCCTCGACTCTTGGAGATCTGGGACGTGACACGAGGTTTGAGCTCGATCCGCGGTTGTTATCGCATCCAACTCGTCTCGCCAGAATATCCAAATTCGCGAAGAGTTACCGCGTACGAGTCATATTTGGAAGTTGCCGCAAAGAAGGGGAGCGATCAACACTTACCTACCTGCACTATTGTCTTCTCAATTTTCATTTCGATTCTTGTTATTCAAACATTTTGCAAACATACAAAAGTATTTTTATAAAGTGCAAAATTTTCCTGTCTCTGTGGATCGACCCTGACTTACCCTATACTTTGCCTTGTGCATAATATAGCTAAGTCCGGTAAATTATTTGTTCGAAGTGTATTTTTGTGGGTTCTCAACGACTATCCGACGTAAAAATCGGGTACTTATACCCTCAGAAATACGCCTTAACATTTTGGCGCCGTTGCCGGGGACAGGCAATTATTCGCGCTTTATATAAAAAAATTTCTTTACATTTTGTTTTGCACCATCTTTCTTTCTTTTCTGCAGGGGACAAGTCGCATTGGAAAGGAGCCGCATCAAACATCAACGTGAATCTAAAAAAATTATATATTTGGAGCGCTCTCGCGATAAGTTCTCTTTTCTTAGGCATAACTAGGATCTTTTTTATTTCTTTGTTTGCGCATATTAAGAAAAACAACAAAAAAATCAACTTCTTTTTCCGTATTGCATTGCATCTCCATAGGATTTCTTCCCCATAGTCCCACCTTGCATTTAAAAAGACCATTTAATTGTTTGCCGACTAATCAAGATAAAAAAAAATACATCTTAATCGGGTTAAATTAAAGCGGTCACAAAAAAAACATAAAACAAAATTGTGTTTGCCAACTTGTGTTTGTTGCACCATTCTCACAATCGCACGCGCACGCGTATCCCTAGGACCAGAGCCCAAATCCCACGGTTCTTGATAATTTTCTGAAAACCATATTGCTTAGTATACTCGTCCCTGAGGTGTTTAACTAAGAAAGACGAGGGGTTTAAGATCCAAGTTGATCTAAGAAAGGCTCCAGCCTACTTACCCTCTGACTGGCCTCAGAACCAGAAGAACGGCATTGTGGTAATCATTGAATTATTCTGAACCGTTAGATATCTTAGGAAACGTAATCAACTTGTATTCTTGTCTGCAAATCAAAACTTAAAAGAAAAAAAACTAAACTATAAGCGTTGAGTGCGAATAAACAAATTGTTTGGTGTTTGATTTGTGTATGCTTGGCAGGAGGTCATTAAGGAATCCCCTTACTGATCCCCTTAAATTCAATCCATTCTATCCTCCAAAATCCAAAGTCAAGCCCGAGACAAAACCCATGGCTGATGTGCCACCTCCTCCCGATCCACTCACTATTATAATGCAACAATTACAACAAATGGCAGAACGCCAAGAGGTGCAAGATGCCCAAGTTCGACAATTGATAGCACATCAAGGGTTAAACAACCCACCACCAATACCGATACGGAATCACTATAATCCTGCTAATCATCAACTCGTACCTGTCATCCAACTCCCTGCAGAAGCAGGAAACTTTGAAATAAAACCCGTAACTATTTCCTTCCTCCCCAAATTTCGGGGAGAAGAGACCGAGGACCCTATAATGCACCTTCAGGATTTCGTAGCAGCCTGCGATACACTAAACATAGGGGAGGTAAACAAGGAACATGTTTACCTCCGAGCCTTCCCATTCTCCCTTCAAAAAAAAGCAAGCCAATGGCTTCGTAGCTATGAAGTCCCGATTCGATCATGGACCGAGTTGAGAGAGGCATTCTTAAAGAAATATTTCCCCATTGGTAAGACCAATGCACTTAGGCATGCCATTTCTCACTTCACCCAAAAACCCGTAGAGCCAATCCATGAAGCTTGGGAAAGATTTAGAGATCTTTTACGTAAATGCCCACATCATGGAATCGAAAAATGGAAGCAAGTGCAAATATTTTATGAGGGGTTAACCGAATCATACAAGAGAGTTGTCGACGGCTCTTGCGGAGGCAACTACCTGAATAAGGATGAAAACTTTGTATGGCAATTATATGAGGATATGGCAGATAACTCTGTCAACAATTATTCTATAGAGCTCTATAATAGACATAAAAGATCAGTCCAAGCCATAGACTATGCAACAACAAATGGAGACACATCCTCGGATATCCAAATCATTGCTTCAAAATTGGACAAAGTAGAGTTGATGGCTAAACAAGTGGACCAATTAGCTAAAACCGTAGGGAGTCTTGTATTAGAAAAAACTACCCCATCAGTTTGCAAGGTAGCCCCTATGGAACCAGAGATGTGCCAACCATCTGTCCCTTCAGAGGAACAAATTAATCCTGAAGCAGTTAATTGGGTGCAGGGGAATTCCAATAACAACCCCTATTCCTCCACCTATAATCCAGGATGGAGGAACCATCCAAATTTTGCATGGAAGGCCCCAACAAACAATAATTCAGGATATCAAGTCACCCAACAAGGGTCAAATCAAAATCAATTCACACAACAAGTCCAACCACCACTACAACCCCTGACTACACCATCACAAGAACTTGCCTCTGATTATCGTGACTTGATGAAACTCATACAACAGCTGGCTCAGAATCAAGTTGAGGTTCAAAAGGAACTAGCTCAAAGTCAAGTCGAGGTACAAAAACATTTGACCGAGATTCGTTCTCAATTACCACCTCAACCACAACTACCTGCTCAAACGGTACAAAATCCTAACAACTCACAAATCCGCCCTCCTGGCTTTTCACAACAACCTACTCGAGGACCCGTGAGCTTTAGAAATGTAGCTAGTACAAGCAAAAATGAGTCAAATGCATCTGCCAGTGCCATCCACTTGAGAAGTGGTCGCACCATAATCACACCTCAAATATCGACCACACAAAACCATCAAACACATGAGAATGATTCGCCAATGCAAGACCAACCATCACCTACTACACAACCACCCTCTATATCCCCATCACCAACCTTTACACAAACAACTATTCCATTTCCGGAGGCCCTGCGAAGAAAAGTGAAGAAACGACCTTCGACTCTGACTCCTGACTTGGAAAGTTTATTCTCCAATGTTATCATACAAATCCCGCTCCTTAAGGCTATAGAACAAGTTCCGACGTATTCACGTTTCTTAAAAGAGAAATGCACTCCAAAAAGAAAGCCGAGGGGAAAGAAAAAGAATGACCAAAACGAAGAAGAGAGGCATGTGTTACCACTTGCATCATCTAATGCCATTTCTCAACTTCTTCCCCTTAAAATGAAAGATCCCGGGGCCCCATTAGTAAAGTGCATCATTGGAGACATGACCTTTGAGCGTACCCTACTTGATAATGGTGCTTCGATAAATCTCCTCCCAGCTGCCGTACTAAAATATTATGCAGTAGGTCAGTTAAAACCTATTTCTATGATTTTACAATTAGCTGACAGATCTGTAAAGAGTCCATTAGGAATACTAGAGGACGTTTTAGTCACAGTCCAAGGACATCAGTTTCCAGTCGACTTTATCGTACTAGATATGGACCCGGCTAAAACACTTGCTCAAACTCCTATTATACTCGGAAGACCATTCTTAGCCACTGCCAAGGCTCATTTTGACTATGAGGTTGGAAAAGTAGAATTCAAAGTCAATGGTGAGATTGTTCCTGTCGATCTTGTCACCCCCACATTTCAAGAACACGATACTGAAGATTGTGGATGGATTGAGGAATGTTCGACAATTAAACAAATCATTGACGATTTAACTCCTTTAAACCTCGCTAGGGATCCTCTTGAGACGTCTTTGACTTTAAATGATAAATTATTTGAAAGACAACATGTTTTAGTGGCCGAAACCCTTGATTCCATCAAGAATGAACCCTATGAACCGTTGACAGATTCAGATATCTTAGAACTAGACCAAGCATGGGATGAACTTGATGCTTTAATTTCTCCTGTCTCAGAAATGATTATGCCCATGCTAGAACCTCCTATTTCGGAATTACTACATAACAGGGAGGAAGATCTTACAATCACCGCACCCACCCACCGCGTAAACTCAATAGAAGGTTCCCAAGAGACAATTCAGGTCCCCGTAGTTGAATTAAAACCTTTACCGAAGGACCTAAAGTATGTGTTTCTAGATGAAGAAAATAAGGCATACCCGGTAATAATCAATGCCCACTTGGATCTAGATCAAGAAAATAAATTAATGGATGTTTTGAGAAGAAATTCACGGGCAATTGGTTGGACGATATCTGATCTTAGGGGAATAAGTCCATCACTATGTACCCACCATATTTATTTGGAAGATAATGCAAAACCTTCTCGAGAAATGCAAAGGAGACTAAATCCAAATCTACGAGAAGTAGTCAAAAAGGAAATATGCAAATGGCTATGTGCAGGGATCATCTACCCAATATCAGATAGTCGATGGGTCAGCCCTTTACAAGTTGTACCGAAGAAAGCTGGACTTACTGTAGTTACCAATGATCGGGGTAAAGAGATCCCCACTCGTACAACCACTTCGTGGAGGGTTTGTGTTGATTACAGGAAATTAAACCTTGCCACGAAGAAGGACCACTTCCCTCTCCCATTCATAGATCAAATTATTGATAGACTCGCGGGGAGGGAATATTTTTGTTTTCTCGATGGTTACTCAGGTTATAATCAGGTAGCTATTGCACCCGAAGACCAAGAGAAAACAACATTTACATGTCCTTACGGTACATTTGCTTTTCGACGGATGCCCTTTGGGCTGTGTAATGCGCCGGCTACCTTCCAACGATGTATGCTAGCCGTATTTGCCGATATGGTGGGAGATTTTATGGAAGTATTTATGGATGATTTCTCTGTTTTCGGTGATGCCTTTGATGAATGCCTTGGATTTCTTGATCGAGTATTGCAAAAATGCATTGAGGTGAATCTAGTCTTATCGTGGGAAAAATCACATTTTATGGTCACCAAGGGCATTGTTCTAGGTCACATTGTCTCTAAAAAAGTAATGGATGTTGACCCATCGAAAATTGATACTATAACTCACCTCTCCCCACCTACATCACTTAAAGGTGTTCGATCTTTTCTAGGACATGTTGGTTTCTATAGAAGATTCATAAAGGATTTTTCAAAAATTGCTAAACCTCTTACTGAGTTACTCTCAAAAGATCGAGCTTTTGAATTTTCTGAAGATGCCCTTAGATCCTTTGAGACATTAAAAAGGTCTATCACTGAAGCACCAATTTTACAGTCCCCTGACTGGACCTTAGACTTTGAAATAATGTGTGATGCATCAGATTATGCAGTAGGAGCTGTACTAGGCCAAAGAAAAGATGGCAAACCAGTTGCCATCCATTACGCTAGCAGAACACTTGACGATGCACAAAAAAACTACACAGTCACCGAAAAAGAATTGCTAGCAGTTGTCTTTGCACTTGAAAAATTTAGGTCATACCTACTGGGTTCACATGTTGTTGTTTACACTGACCACACCGCACTACGCCACCTACTTTCCAAAAAAGATTCAAAACCATGATTGATTAGATGGATACTCTTGCTACAAGAATTTGATATTGAAATCAAAGATAAGGCAGGAGCACAAAACGTCGTGGCCGACCATCTCTCCAGACTCGATGAGTCTGACACCAAACAAACCGATCAATTCATTCCCATATCGGAAACCTTTCCTGATGAATCCATCCTTGCAGTATCACAACTACCGTGGTTTGCTGATATGGTAAACTACTTAGTCACATCTCGAATTCCTGATGATTGGCCTAAGGCAAAACGAGATCGATTTATAGCCGACTCTCGATACTACCATTGGGAAGATCCTTTATTATTTAGGGAAGGGACCGACTGTATATGGAGACGTTGTATACCTGAGTCTGAAATTTCAAGTGTCCTATCTCATTGTCACACTTTTGGGTGTGGTGGACATCACTCTGGAAAACGTACAGCTGCAAAAGTACTCCAATGTGATTTTTTCTGGCCTACTTTATTTAAGGATGCCCATGATTTTGTGAAATCATGCCCTACATGTCAAACTACAGGAACTATGACAAAAAGAGACATGATGCCTCTAAATCCTATCCATGTAGTTGAAATTTTTGATGCATGGGGCATTGACTTCATGGGTCCCTTCACTCAATCAAATCGTTACCTATATATCCTTCTTGCAGTTGACTACGTCTCTAGATGGGTCGAAGCCATCCCCACTCGCGCTGCCGATAGTGCAACAGTGATCAAGTTCTTGAATGACTTATTTGCTCGCTTCGGCATACCTAAGGTCATTATAAGTGATGGAGGTTCGCATTTCCTTAATAACTCGGTGCGAAAACTAATGAAGAATAATAGAATTGAACATCGAGTTTCTACCGCCTATCATCCCCAAACTAATGGCTTAGCTGAGGTCTCTAATCGAGAAATAAAAACCATTTTACAAAAAATTGTTCGTTCTGATCGCAAAGATTGGTCCCAACACCTTAATACAGCATTATGGGCATATCGCACTGCTTATAAGGCTCCTCTAGGGATGAGTCCGTATCGCATCGTTTATGGCAAACCTTGTCATCTACCTGTCGAGATCCATCATAAATCATTATGGGCTATACAAAAATGTAACCTTAATTTAACCCAAGCTGGCCAGAATCGATTACTTGACCTTAATGAGTTAACGGAGCTTCGCTGCCGAGCATATGATAACAACCTTATTTACAAAGAAAAGGTTAAAGTTTGGCATGATGCCAACATTTCTCACAAAACCTTTTCCATTGGTCAAAAAATTTGGTTGTTTGATGCAAAGCTAAAGCTCTTTCCAGGAAAGCTCAGGTCAAAGTGGAAAGGCCCATACATTGTCACACAAGTTTTTGATAATGGGTCTGTTGAAATAACCGATCCCAAAACATCCACCACCCTTCGAGTGAATGGACAACGCCTCAAGCCTGTCATTGAATCTGAAAAATCAATGCCTATTTCAGAAACCCATGTTCTGCAAAACCCCTTATGACGCACTCATTTCTTTGTTCACCGCCCATCTCATCTCATACATCATCCCATAACTAGTTTACTGCATAAGCATTTACAATGAGGGCATGGCAAATCTTAAGCATGGGGGGACACTATCCAAAAAAAAATTGCATGCATATAGCATCACATTCATTTGCATGTTTTCCCTACTTCAACTCTCTAAGTTTACATATAAGGAGAATAATAGCCTCACCATTAAATACTGCACGAAGTATGAGATTTGAAGTGATTCTAATCTTAGAATGCTTATGACTCTCTCTTGTCCTTTTGCATTTAAATCAAGAGACTTAGCCTCGATTCAACTTTCAACACTTGGTATCAATAATGAGCTTAAACATTATATACTGAAAAGATCAGGAGCTTTGTACTGCGACACTAGCTTGACATACAAAAGGCTAAGGGGGTCTGATGATGGTTGTGCTCAGAGTTTGTGAGATGGTGAGCTTATCATGGAGTAGAGGAGTAGGGAGTGTTCCACCAAATATATGTGAGGAAGAGAGTCCACCATAATATGTAAGGGAGTGTTCCCAACTGGTCAAGCAATTTCCCATTACACACAATTATTGTACACACTTAAAACCTTCACTTACCAGCCTATTGTTTGCCTTTCTACATAATTCTTCCATTAATAACCTATCTTGTTTCATTTGACTCCGTTATTTGTCTTCTTCTATTATGCATCAAAAGAGAAATATTCTTCAAGATTCTATTTACATGTCCTTTTATATTTCCAAGTCCCAAGAGAAAATATTAAAGCACATTGGTTCTCTTGAAAAGTGAAGAGAAATATTGCAAAAAAAAAAAAGAAGAAGAAGTACTGCAACAAAAAAAAAGAGAAGAAGAAGCGAAAGAAGTATAGCAAAAAAAAAAATATTGCAAAAAAAAAAAAGAGAAGAAGAAAGAAGAAGAGAAAACCAAGAGAACCATTGTGTTAATATTCTCTTCTCATGCCATCTATATTTTTCCCTTCTCTACTATTCAACAAAATTATCTTATAATGAACATTTATTCTATATTATACCACTCTCATATCCATATACCGAAATCTGAGCAAAGTCATCTCCACCAAATTAGCCTTAACCTAAATACTCCACAAATTAACCTAATATTTTGCTGACCAGTTGGAGGAAGTTGGGATGAGTGTTACATTAATTATGAAGTTGGAGCTTGTGAGAATACTCTGAGCCCCCATCTTAGGCATTTCCTGGCTTAGTGTATCAGAGCTAGAGGTTTGTGGATGAAAGTACTTGGTCAATTCAGTACATTTGACATTTGAGTCTATCCTCAGGTCTAATAACATTATTGATACTGGGTATCCCTTAATCCGAATCGAGCAAGTTTCTACATTAAATCATGTCTTGAGGACACTTGAGATGACTAAGAATTTTAAGAAGAGATTCGTTTCTACTCTTGAACTTCATAAAATAAAGGATAAATTTCACCCTCAGAGGCTATTTTCTTCCTACATGTTAACAATAGAGTGTTTAGATCCTTCTTTGCAAAACATTTGCTAGGGACTAGCAAATCTTAAGCATGGGGGTATGATGAATCTCCAATTCATTATATAACTATGTCAATGATAACAAATTCCATAAGATAAATCATATTTTCTGTGATGTATAATAATTTTAAGGAGTACTATTACATGCATATCAATTTGCATGCATTTGTCAATCCACTCAAATAAGCAATCGCCTATTACTCTTCGGTCTATCTTGATTTATACCTTGATCAAGGGAGAAGGAAACGAGATACGTGCATAATCAACTTTTTAGAAAATGAAGGTCACAATAACAATAAGTTTCCGGATTAAAAGAGAACAATCACTGCATATAATATCTTAGCAAAGATGTCCACCCTACCTACTACATAAAAATTACAATCCAAATACTATCCATAATGAGATTACAATATCTACATTTTAAGTAAATCAACATCTACGTATGTAAACTCAAGCCTTCATAAACATTAATAATTATTAATCTAGTAATGATGATTGTTGGAATAAATAAATAACCACAAATTGGTTAGCAAATGGATATGGCGTATTGCACCATCCATTGTAATATTAAATGATAATGATAATGGTGTAAACACCATTAAGGCCAAAAGACATGTGACGTTGGAACAAAGATATGCATTGACGGCATGACATGTCTTGGCACCATTATTAAGAGATGCGAATGAAAATTGCCATCATTAATAAATATAAAATAAAGGCATGGATGCATTGACGTTAAAATGAAAAGTCATGTAATGCCTTGGCGCCAAACCAAGAGGTGCGGACATAGATGTGAGGGGATGCAATGTGTGGCTGAGAATAACCGTCTACATGTATATATATACCACAAGAGAGAACGGTCAGGGGGATCTGATTATTGCATCACCGTTGAGTCATTCCATCCATCATCCCATCATTCCATCACATTTCTTGCCAATCAATTCCGCTTCCGACCTATTCCGTCATCCAACAAAAATCCACCACCATAATTAGCCATCCATTTTATTATTGACGAGGTATCGAAGTGATCTCGTCGACTTGTGCATTCGGACCCCCAGTGAATCCGACTCCTGAGGCTCCACCCCGAGTGCCGCCAAAAGTCATTCAACACCATATACGTCCGCCAACCATCATTTTCTCGGTCCCTCTGTGAATCCGACTCCAGAGGCTCCCTCCCGAGCCGCCGATCATCATATTTCTATTTCGCTTTTATTTTATTACTTTAAATTTTATATCTGTCTTATTTTGTTATCTTCTCTTTCGTGCAGGAATTCGTCAAACTATCGCGACGATCCGTATCTAACGATGATTATCCTCGACTCTTGGAGATCTGGGACGTGACACGAGGTTTGAGCTCGATCCGCGGTTGTTATCGCATCCAACTCGCCTCGCCAGAATATCCAAATTCGCGAAGAGTTACCGCGTACGAGTCATATTTGGAAGTTGCCGCAAAGAAGGGGAGCGATCAACACTTACCTACCTGCACTATTGTCTTCTCAATTTTCATTTCGATTCTTGTTATTCAAACATTTTGCAAACATACAAAAGTATTTTTATAAAGTGCAAAATTTTCCTGTCTCTGTGGATCGACCCTGACTTACCCTATACTTTGCCTTGTGCATAATATAGCTAAGTCCGGTAAATTATTTGTTCGAAGTGTATTTTTGTGGGTTCTCAACGACTATCCGACGTAAAAATCGGGTACTTATACCCTCAGAAATACGCCTTAACAGGGGGGAACTAGAAATTACGGAAAAAGAAAGGCTAACGGAGCTACCTGGGTGGCTGAATGGGCTGTGGGCGAGCTTGCGCAGCTCTGGGTCTTTGCCTTACGGATCGCCGACGTCTGAGGCTCGATGCTCCTGCTGGTGGCGGAGCAAGGCGGCGATGCTCGTCGGATCAGTGGCCACGCTCCCTCTCCTCGCTTCGACAGCACCGGACGTGAGCTGTCACTCTAGTGCACACACTGGAGCTCACTGGGGGTGGAATCAAATGACCAAAGATGCGATTTGAGGTGGCGGAGCTAGGAATATATATCATGGAGGGTCCGGAAAGAGGTGCGCGGGTAGGGAAATCTGGAGCGTGGATCCCAAGGCGAAGGCTCCGGCGAGGGTGACGGATGTGTCGTGGACGGATCTGACCCGGGGTTTAGGTGAGAATCAATCAGGTTCAGGCGCTAGAAATTAGGGAAATCGGGTCGAGCGCCCAAGCACGTGAGAAGTGGTCCTGGGGGGGGGGGGGGGTAGTTGACCGGGCTGTCAACAATCACAGAACCAGTAGGAGGCGGCCACATGGCTGGATTTTGAAATAAAAATTAAGGGTAGCAAATGGCCGTTTTAGTGAAAACTCAAAACATGAAATATTTTTATTTTATTTTTTTCTATTTTTTAGTGATTTTTAATAATTTTTTCGAAATAAAAATAAGGTATATACATAATATGTTATATATAGGTATATGTACACTATATAGGGTTTTTAATTTTTTTTTAATTATTATTTTTATGCAATTTTATTCCTATTTTATATTTTATTTATTTTCATTATAAAATAAGGAACAAAAAGATATTTTTATTTTATTTTAATTATTTATATACATAGGTGAAATAAATACATATATACAAGGTATATTTATAATATATTTTTGTGTTTTCAATTTTGTTATTTTTATTTTGTTTTTGTTTTAATTGTTTTTATTTTATTTATTTACACTATATAATATAGAATATTTACAAAAATTTTAGAAATTAATTTTATTTATTTATAAGGTTAAATAAATATAAAGGTGGTTCTATGTACATGATGACTATACAAGAGGTGTTTTTGTTTTCTTTTTAATTTTTAAATTTTTATTTTGATTTTATATTTATAAATATATACAAATATTTACAAGCCTATTTTTGTGAGGAAAATACTTTTTTTTTATTTACACATATATTTACATACATGAGCCCCTATCTCCCTCTACTTTGGCTTTTATGCGGTCAGGCCCATGCTGAGCCCTCCCTTGGGTTAGGTTGCTCAATATTTATTCTAAATATTTCCCTCTTTTTCTTTTTAATCTTTATTCTTTTATTTTTGCACAAAAACATGCTAATTATAGGTTTTTACACAATGCATGCTTTTGGTAATTATTTGTATTTACACATATCTACATGCATTTGCAAAGGTTTTTGTAACTAAAATATAAGAATAAAGAGTGATGAATGAGTATTCATCATCTATTTCCAGGGAAGCTACAGAGCAAATGGAAGGGACCCTACTTGATGAGAAAGGTACACGACAACGGTAGCATTGACATATCCGAGTTGTCTTCTGAGAGTACCTTTTGAGTGAATGGCCAGTGGCTCAAGCCATTTCTAGATCATGAGCCGCGGGTCGTTGATGTTGCCCCGATTCATTTTGCGTGAGATGTGGTCTCTTGACTCACATCTATTGCATCTCACGCCTGATTATCACTGTTCCTCCGACTTGTATAGATCCAGATGTCCATATCATCACATTCTTTAGTCCCATATCCCGTTTGTCATCTTTGATTATGCTATACATAGGGTGTACATTACCCTAAGTATAGGGGGGATGTAGGACCTTTGGGTATTTCTTTTGATTCTTTCTACCCTTGTTTTGCTGCCTATACTTAGGGATATTTCACCCTAAGTATGGGAGGGTAGACCTTGTACATTCTCCACTCGTTTTTCCCTTTATGTACAGCCTGCTATACTTAGGATTATTTGATCCTAAGTATAGTGGGAAAGCCGAGAGTCTCTAGATATTCTATTCATTAATTCGTCTTTGTATATAGCCTTCCTTTTCACTTCCCTATACATAGCACGAGTTATATCTTCTTCATCACTCTTGACTCTGAGGACATCGTTTGAGCTAAGTATAAGGGGGTGTGTATATATTTCATATATACTTTAGCCATAACTCGTACTTTGTGTGAGCGTGTTAATAAATAAAATGGCTAAAAACCTTAAAAATCACAAAAATTAAAAATTTTTTCCTGTAAATAAAAATTCTTTTATTGCACATACATATCTAGTGTACAAATTATTTTTGTAAAAATGTTTTCAAAAATCTTTTGGTGTAAAGTTTGTGTAAATATTTTCTTATCAAAATTATGTATATAGTACAAAATTTTTCCAAAATGTTTTGAAAATCAAAAGTTTGCAAAAATCTTGTGTAAATGTGTGTAAATACTTTTGCAAAACTTGCACTTCATGCATTCATCCATTCATGATTTCAAAACATTTTTCAAAAATTTTGCATGTGTGTAAATATTGTGTAAATAGCATGTTTGTATATATGTATACATTTTTTCAGGATGATAGTTGACCATTAAACTAGCCTTGAATTAATTTGGGAAATGGAGCTTGATTAAGATCTTAATCCACCTAATTTCTAAGAGGAACCTTATAGGGCTTAGGGTTAAGGCTTTTCAGGTCCATGGTGATTTAATTCTTTGAGTCCACTAGGCTATGATCACATGTCATCTCAATGAGCCTAAGTAGAGCACTTAACAACAACACATGACTCATAGAGACAATGACTTTACTTGGACACCAGCACTTGCACCGAGCTCTCTACGGATGAGGTGGTGAGGAGGCAGTCTTCCTTGACATGGGTAGCATATGAGGGTAGTACTTCTAGGAGGAACCTCTCTTCCTCTTTTAGTGAAGGAAGTGCGTCTCAACTTGGTCTGGTTGCCATGAGGTCTAACGACAGGAGTAGTGGGTTGCAATAATGCTTCAAAAGAGGGATAGTCTACTGGCTCAAGAGGAAAAACTCCTTGTATATATGCTGCACATGTATATGTTGTACATATGCACTTGAAAAAAAATGCAAAAAGAAAATAATTCCAAAAAAGTGGTGGGTCTGAGAGAAAATGATAATCCCACCGGAGTATGTATATAGTGCAATAAGCCAAGCTTGAGATTCATGATCCACCTTATGTAGCTTGCAGCAGGGAGACATGGCTACACTGGTCGAGCTCCCAAGGATACATGGCTACACTGGCCAACGTCCATTCTCTTCTTCTTCCTCTTCTTGAGCTGGTTGAACTTGAACTTAGAAGGGAATACCCCGCTCCTCGAGGAAAGAGTGGCCAGATTGGGGTCATCGAGTTACCCTGTTGGGGAGGGTTGTCAAGTTGCCATTTCTGAGGTGGAGAGCTTATACCTCACATACACAGTACAAGGAAAGATTTTTGGTCTTCAGGGTCTGTGTATGATGACTTGTTCTGATCTGGATTGTTGAGGAGTCTTTATTATAAATTGGTGGAACTTAGAGGCTGTTGAGTTTTAAGCTTAAGTCCAAATAAGGTTCCGACACATTAATAATCCAAAGATCTGATCGAGCTCCATAATTCAATTTAATGAAGGCAAGTTTAATAATCAACCTTGATCCATGTACATTCACCTCTTTTTCTTTTTCTTTCTCTTTTGCACTTCTTTTTCAAATAAGTGTTTCCTAAGGGACTAGCAAAGTTAAGTATAGGGGGGTGATGAATACTCATTCATCACTCTTTATTCTTATATTTTAGCTACAAAAACCTTTGCAAATGAATGTATATGTTTGTAAATATAAATAATTACCAAAAGCATGCATTGTGTAAAAAGTAATAATTAGCATGTTTTTGTGCAAAAATAAAAGAATAAAGATTAAAAAGAAAAAGAGGGAAATATTTAGAATAAATATTGAGCAACCTAATCCCAAGGGAGGGCTCAGCATGGGCCATACCGCATAAAAACCAAAAGTAGACAGAGATAGGGAGCTCGTGTGTGTAAATATACCTGTAAATACAATAAAAATATTTTTCTCTAAAATAGAATAAAAGTGGCTTGTACATATTTGTAAATATTTGTAAATACAAAATCAATATAAAAATAGAAAAATCAAAAAGAAAACAAAAATTCCTTTACTTGTGCATATTCACCTTGTACATAGACACCCCATCACTATTTATTTCATCCTATAAATATATTCTATCTATTATGGTGTAAATAAATAAAATAAAAAACATAAAAACAAAAATCAAATAAAAATAACAAAATTAAAAATAAAAAAAGAACCTTGTACATATACCATGTATATAGATGTATATATCTATTTATTTCCCCCTTGTATATAAATAAGAAAAATAAAATAAAAATACCCTTTTATTCCTAATTTTATGCTATAAATAAAAGAAATATAAAATGGGAATAAAAATGCACAAAAATAACTAATTAAAAATCAAAAATCAAAAACCTATATTGTACATGTACCTATATAGTGTAGTATATTGTAAATACCCTATTTTTATTTCAAAAATTTATATAAAAACCACAAAAAAATAGTTTATAAATAAAATCAATTTTTATGTTTTAAGTTTTTCTTAATTCGGCCTTTTTCTATTTTATTTTGAATTTCTAAATAATTATGACCTAGAAAATTCTGATTGGTCCACGAGGGACGTTGACCTCCGGTCAACTGCCCCCAGCGGACCTCTCTCTCACGGGTTTGGATTTTTTGCCCGACTTCTCTCTCTTCTCCCCTCCAGACCCGATCACCTCACACCCAAACCCAGGGTCCAACTCGTTCTTGCCAGATCCGACACCCTCGCCGGCATGCCCGCCACGGGGTCCGTGCTCTCAGCTGCCCTACCCGATCGATTTTAGCCGGACCCCTGGTTGTATAAATTCCGAGCTCCGCCTCCTCTTCTTGTATCTTTTGGCTCCCCATCCTCCATCCCAGGACCTCCATTGCCATCCTCGAGGTGACAGCTCGCCGTTGGCCGTGTCGCAGAGAGGAGAGGGTGCCCGGAGCCCAAATCCGGCGTCTTCGCACCGCCGTGCTCCACCTGAAGGTAGAGCTCGAGCCTCGGGCCTCGACGACCCATGAGGAGACGACCCAGAGCTCCCTGAGCTTAAGCCCAGTCGACCCATCTGCCCAGGTTGCTGTAGTTTTCTTTCCTTGTCTTTAATTTTGATTTTCGCCCAAATTAGGTCGTCGCCGACGACCTTTGATTCCGACCACCCTAGTCTTCGTCCCGACCATTGGAATCACCCATCACGATAGCCTTCCCCTCGCGCATCTTCTCCGCCCATCCATTCAACCCAGCTCGCACAGGAGCTAGGGTTTCGAGCTCCTCTGCCGTCGCATCGTCGGAGCTCGACCATCTCGCCGCACCGATTACCTCCACCACCGCTAACGGAGTCGAGGCAATTTTCCCTCGACCCAAGAGTCTTCTGGTGCCATTTTGCAGGTACGACGAGGACTGTCTGAGGTCATCCAACTCAAGCCCTGGAGCTTCTCCTCCGCCGGAGTCGACCGAGCTCTCCGGAGCTCCGTTGTTCCATCAGAGGCGTCCTATAGACGCGGGAGGCCAAGGCGAAGCTCCTCCGATATTCAGCAGCCCGCGAGGAGGCTGGGAGCGCACGCAGCGAGCCGACGAAGGTCGTCGACCATCAGTTCTTCCTCGACCTCCAGATACCGTTGGATCGTCCTCCAGCTCCAGATTCAATCCGAGCCATCCATTCTAGGAGCGCCAGCACCGCACGATCGTGAGAAGGGTCGATCCAGACCGTTCGATCCGGACGAAGAAGCACCACCTTTCCCCGACCGTCGAATCACGTACGTGGCAGCTTCCCAGCCGTCGGATCGCGCCAAGGGTTTCAATAGCGAGGCATCCCCTATTCTAGACCGTTGGATCTCCAAGTGGCGCGCGCTCAGCCCATGGATCGTTATAAGGGGTAATTGTCCTTAGGCCCCTCTGTTTTTAATTTTTATTATATAGTCCTGTAAATATAGAGTGGAGTTGTTTTGTTTTTGGATAAATTGCACCTTGGACCCCGATAGTTATTTTATTTACATTTATACCCCTGCGCATTGTGGACACGTGCGTCGAAACGTGAGTTTTGTGGATATTTGCATAGAGGCCCTGATAGTTTCCATATTTGCACTTATGTCCCTTTGGGTGTTTTTTTAGAACATGTGATGAAATTTGAGGGCATTTTATACTTAAGCCCCCGAACCTTTAATACGTGTTACTAATTGGTCCAGGGACTTAAAGTATTTGCATATAGGTCCCTGTGTGCCCAAGACACGCGCCTCGCACGTGACTTCTTGGAGAAATTGCACCAGGACCCCCTGGACCCCAATTTTTGTTACTATTAGGCCCCTCGATGATATTTTTATTGCAATCAGGTCCTTGTACATTGTGGGCTTTTGATCGTTTTAAATAAAATATCAAATTAACTCCAAATTTTGTGAAAATTGGATACGTGGCTCCTGCCACAGTGTAAAATTTTCACTAAGTTTTTGGGAAATTTTTGAGCCCTTTTTCTATTTTCAAAAATTCAAAAACATGCCATTTTCTTACTTTCTAGCTTTAAAAATCACAAAAAAAATTCTGAAACGTCTTCAAAAATTCTAAAAAAATAGATTTTGTTGTTTTTGAGTTGTTTGATTTTCTGACCAATTTTGGTCATTTTTTGGATTTATAAACCATAAAAATTGAAAAAACCTTAAAATCTTATAAAAATTCTAAAAAAATCTTTAAAATCCCAAAAATAATAATTTCTTCTTTGTAAGTTTGCTTGTTTGTATTTTCCATAAAAATTACCTCCAGGCTTTTTAGGGACTTTTAGATATTTTATCTAAGTCCCCAAGCTTGGCTGGACATTGTTGTTGTCTTTTTGTATTGTTTTATTTTTAGGAAATTAAATAAAAACCAGAAAAATACCAAAAATTCATCATAAAAAGTAAAAAACCCATAAAACTTAAAAATATTTTTGTTTGATTTTTCTGAGCATTTTTGGTTGCTTAAATAATTGTGTGTAGTTGCTTGTTCGCATTGTTTCTTATTTTCTTTATATTTGAAAAATCCACAAACATTTAAAAAAAAGACTTAAAATCCACCAAAAAGACTTCTCTTTTATTTTATTTCTTTTTTAGACTACTTCGTAGGCCGCAAGGCCATTACATGCTCCCTGAGTCCGACCGTGGTCACTATACCTGGCTAATCCAATAGCCAGGACCGCTATCGTATTTTCTTTGATTTTTATCTAATTTTGGTGGTCTGCACTTGATTTTCTTGATTGACCGAATGACTTCCGAGATCCGGGTCGCAACGACCCTTGATCTATTTTCTTTCACCCGTATCTTGGTGGTTTTTTGGTCGTCAATGGCTACCTGGAGCGTGCAGCCGCCACTGTCACTGGGAAGAAGTGATGTGCCATGTCGCAATGAGGACGTTGCGAATATAAGTGGGGGAGGTTGTAAAACCCCAAACAAAGGTCCCACACCGTGGAACACAAAATTTCCGGGTGGTATAAATAGTGAGGAGCTTACTACTGAACAACCCGGCTTAAGCATTTTGGGGGTGGTTAATCGAGTCCGTATGGGCCCGATCCCAAGAGGATCTTAGGGCCAGTAATGTTCCAATAACAGACCGGGGACCTAAGCCTGGGATGTTACACCAACTCCCAAGTCACTTCTTCCCTCTCATGGAGTTGCCAAAGTACTTTGACCATCGGAACTATGCGATGATGAAACTAATGCTCCTTACGGTATACGATACGAACTGGTCTTTCTTCATATGTCAGATTCGGCTGAATGTCCAGAACTTCATGATCGATCACGTGCGATAGATCGTGATTATATTTCCTTACCGTTGATACAAGAAAAACATCATGTAGCTTGGAATAATGAGGTGGAAGTGTAACCTGATACGCTTTGTCCATCCGTTTGAGAATGAAATGATGTGCTGAACTTCAAACTTGATCCCAAAGCATCTTGCACATTTTTCAATAATCGAGAGGTATATCTCGTGTCTATGTCTGGTACGATTTATACTGGAACACCATGCAATTTTACTATCTCATTCACATACAATTCAGCAAGGCTCTCTGTAGGCCGATCCAATCGAATGGGTAATAAATGTGCTTACTTAGTTATGTGATCAACAATCACTCAAATAGTGTCGAAGCGACCCTTCTTTATCTTTGGAAACTCACTAACAAAATCCATGGTGATATGCTCCCATTTTCATTGAGGGATCTCTAGCGATTACAGAGGACCTGCAAGCTTCTGGTGCTCAATCTTTACTTGTTGACAAATAAGACATACTGACACAAATTTTGCAATATCCTTCTTCATCTTTGGCCACCAAAAATTTTGTTGTAAGTCTTTGTACATCTTTGTTGTACCGGGATGAATGATATACATGGATCTGTGAGCCTTTTTAAGTATTTATTGCTTTAATTCACTATTATCCGGAACCCACAATATATCACGGAACCTCTATGATCCATCTACCCTGATTGAAAATTAGATCATTCTTTTTGAGAAGTGCTTATCAATTTTTGAAGGTCATTATCATCCTTCTGAGTCAAGATAATCTTCTCTAAGAATGATGAGTGGATCTTCATTCCAGCAATAAGAACTCTAATCTTTCTTTCAATAAAAGGGATCTATTCCTCTAAATCTTTCATTAGCTGCCATTACAATTTCATACTTGCGAGCTTCCCTTCATATTTCCTGTTTAGATGATCGGTGATTGCATTTGCCTTTCTTGGATGATAGTCAATGGAAAGATCATAGTCTGACAAAAACTCCAACCATCATCTTTGCCTCATATTCAGTTCAATCTGAGAGAAGATATGCTTGAGGCTTTTATGATCAGTAAATACCTCAAATTTCTCTCCATATAAAAAATGAAGCCAAAAATTTAGCGTAAAAACTACCGTTGCGAGTTCTAGATCATGCGTCGGATAATTTATTTAAACTTCCTTTAACTGCATGGATGTGTAAGCCACAACTTGTCCATGCTGCATGAGGATACATCCTAAACAAAAGCCTGATGCATATGTGTAAACCACACATCCATCACTACCCGATGGTAGCGTGAGCACAGGAGCAATCGTCAATCTTTGCTTTAACTCTTGAAAGCTTTTCTCTCACTTTTGCGACCATTCAATCTTGACATCCTTTCTTAACAGTCGGGTCAGAGGTAGGGAGATCATAGAGAAACTCTAAATGAATCTCCTGTAATACCCTGCCAATCCCAGAAAACTACGAATTTCTGAGACATTCCTTGGTTGGCTCCAATTCAAAACTCCCTCCACCTTTGTGGGATCCACAGAAATACCATTTTTGAATACAATATGACCAAGCAATGCAACTTCCTGAAGCCAAAAGTCGCATTTGGATAATTTAGCATAATGTTGATGTTGCTGCAATGTCTTAAGAACTAATTGGAGATGCACTTGGTGTTGTTCCATATCTGCTGAATAAACTAAGATATCATCAACAAAGACAATCACAAACTTGTCTATGTATTCTCAAAATACCCTATTCATCAACTCCATAAATGCAGCAGGTGCGTTTGTGAGTCCAAAAGAAACTAGGAATTCTAGTGCCCATATCTTATTCTGAATGTTGTCCTTGATATGTCTTCATCTCTAATCTTGAGTTGATGGTAACCAGACCAAAGATCAATCTTGGAGAAGATTGTTGCTTGCTGCAATTGGTTGAACATGTGATGAATTTGTAATTCATCACTCTTAAAGTTGAAAATACAGTCTTGTTCCCGAGTAATTAGCTGCATATTTCCCCTTATATTGCATAATTAGCATTCATGCATGCATAAGTAATATCTGCATTTTAGCATTCATATTTGCATTAATAAAGAAGCCTAACTAACTTGTAATTATTCATTTATTTATTTATATTTTATATTCACTCCAAAGTCAATAAAACCAACTTTATACTATACAAATTACTAACTAATAATACAAGGATAAGACCAAAAATTTCTAACTTGTAAAATTACCCAATAAAACCCCAAACCAAGTTGGAGACCTTAGACCTTAGAACGTACATATTTATCTCATACAACCTCTGATGTAGGTATACTCACTTTAATTTAATACACACTCAGAGACCTTCAAATTGAGACCAGTTTCATTTAAATCGGAGCTCGTATGCAAAACTTGGGTTTTGGAACCCATTGTACATTATATGTATGTATATTTGTACCCTTATATTTTAGTATTTTATTTGACCTCATCTCTATTTTTGGTCAACATGAAACTTTTAGGTTTCATCGAGCTCTACAACTTTCATGTTTTGAGTTTTTTTTTCCAAATTCGGTCATCTTCTTGCTCTTATTCCACTTTTTTCGGCCATTCAGATCAGGCCACATGGCACCCTCTGGTTGTGCCACGCGGCCCGCTCAAAAAGCGCCATGCACCCCTCTTTCTCCACCGTCCGATCCCTTCCCTTCTCTCCAGATCTGGGCCATCCACTCTCGCAACCATTCTCCATCCTCCGAGCATCTCATGATCGCATCCCCTCCGTCTGCTAGCGCCTCACCCTCAGCAAGCCACGTGATGACTTGTGAACCGTCTGATCTTCTCCAGAAACATTCATCCCCACCAAACACTTCCGCACTATCCTTAGCCCTTCGATCATATCCTCTAGATCTCATCCCAACCGTCCTTCAGCGCCTTCGCCTGCTTTTGCCACGTGTTGCACCCTTACCCCTTTGATCATACCTTCCCGATTTAATTGAAGCCCCTCATTAGCACCTCGATTTGTGCCATTGGATCACAAGATCTAACAGTCCCGAGATCGTCTTCCACCTCGGGCCACATCCCTCGTGCACTTCGCCAACTCCGCGCGCTCGTCGCCCCCTTCCTGTTTTCTCCGCCACCACAGCCACTATCTCCACCCACTAGCACCTCCACCTCGTAGCCCATGACTCCCTTATCCTCGCCAGCCACCATGATCTCCATAAAGCCCGTCGTTATCGCTCCACGACCCCCATGAAACCTCGCCTTCCATCACTGCCACCTCCACCTTCTTCCTATAAATAATCAACCTCCAGCCACCTTCGACCCTATCCGCCATTGCAAGAGAGAACTTAGAGCTACCTTCTACCTATCAGTGACAGTGATTTGGGCCTAGAAGCGAGCGACGACAGGATTCTTATCCGGCAAGATCCACGGCCCACTTCGTCGTACCGCAGCTCCACCGATGAGCTGCACAAGCTCGGGAAGCTACCGCCCCTTGAGCGAAGACCAAGAAGCTCATCCTCGATCTTATGACCTCAGGTAGACACATCCATTTTCCTCCGATCATCATCATCTTTTCATCTCGATTTTCTCGCAATTTCGCCACCCTCGCCGCTCATCTTCACGCTCGCCTGATCACCCACCGAGCTTCACCTTGAAGCTCTGATATTCGCATGCCCCTCTATTCGCTCTGATGACCCCTCGCACTTTACCCGACCAAAGCTCCGCCGGTCACGATGGAACTCCACCTCCGACCATCACCACTTCACCCCCTAGGCCTCTCCGCATCCGCACGCACTCCCACGAGCACGGGCTCAATTCTTTTGGCCCCAGCTAACCCTGTAGGTACCCCTAGCTTCATTGGGCGGAACTTCACTGGATCTCAGCTCGAGCATCGTTGTAACCAGTGTTCAGAACCCTCCAGCCTCATCAAAGACCTCCAGCGGATCCCCGGCACTCCCACGATCAATCCAAGCTATCTGGGGACCGCCGATGAGCTACACTGAGCACGGGAGGAGGAGGTGGAGCCAGGAGCAAGTCTCTGGAGCCCCACCAAGTCCAACGTAGGAGGCGGCGAACCGGAGAAGAAGAAGAGCAACCACCGTTGGATCGCCTCGATCCTATGGCCCTCGCCACGCTACGTCGCCTCGAGTCCATCACCGTTGGATCATCCAAATCAAGCGACTCTTGTTGCGCTACATAGCAGCTGCCCTGAGCTCCAGTCTCTGTTGGATCTATCTCGATCCAACGACCAATAGTCATCCACGTCGACATCATCAACACCATTAGATCATTGCGATCTGATGACTCTAGAGGCACCACGCCAACAACTCTAGCAGTCATTGGATACATACTGATCCAAGGGTCCACATCGCGCCACGTATCCTCCTCCGAGCATCTTCCCCGACCCTAGGATTGGAGTACCCGAAGCAGACCCGAGACTGATCCTAGCCTCCAGAGCCTCCTGAGCCTCCGCCCGAGCCTCGATCAACGTCCGAACCTAGCCCCGCACGTACTTCCCACGTGAGGGCTGGGTAATTTGCACAGAGCTCTCGAAGGTTCTGAAAATTGCAATTTGGTCCCTGCAGGCGTGTCACGCAAGGAGCGTGTGACTTTTGTGGGAAATTTGCATCCACCTCCCCCGTATTATAGGTAATTACATTTAAGTCCCTATCAGCATGTTTTATTTTCAGAATTTTTATTTTCTGTATTAACAACTTGATCCATGTTTTTGCACGCATATTTAGGTGTCCATTTTGCATCATTTTTAAATTCTACAAATTGCATGTTGTAGCCCATCACGTCCTTTATCTCATGTGACACGTGTTTAATTTTTGAGTGATCTTTGGAATTTAATATTATTAATTTGGTGCAATTTTCTATATTTTGACCAGTATATGCTTTTTAATTCATATTAAATTCCTTGTTGCTCCGAAAATCACAAAAAAATCACATTAGACTTAGGATAATTTATTCTACATCATGCCCAAAAATCATTGCATTTACACGCATCACGGGGCCTGAATAAATTAAATTGTGATTTTTTTTAATTGACTTTTAATAGGTCCAATTCACATAGAATTTAAAGTTTATTAATGTTTCTAGATTTATCGTACTTAGATCTATCTAGGATAATTTTTATATCTAGAAATAATATGTTTTGGTATTTATTAAAATTAATTTTGTAAAAATCATTCTGCATTCATATTTTATTCACGGTAAATCCATCTAGACTCAAAAAATTCCAAAACAAATGAAGACACTTAGGTTCATATCATTCCATCATCTGGTAAAGTTTCATAATTTTTGGACTTCGTTTGGTCATTTTTCTAATTTAACTTGTAAAATTGGCCTGAAATTGCATTCATTTTTTCCTTTATTGCATAAATATTGCTAAAAAAGACCAAAAATATCCTTATGAAAATCTGACCTCAAAATTAACTTTAAATTCACCTATGGAGACAGCTGCCTCCCTGAGTTCGACCATGGGCTTGCCCAAGTAAAATAAATCTGCCGCTCAAAATTAACTGAACATTAATTAAAAGTGGTCTTTTTGATGTAGACTTAATTACCAGACTGCAACAAATCTGACTATTAATTTGACCATTAATTTGATTGAATTAATAAGGGTAGTCCTAGCGTTCGTCAAAATGGCGTCGTTGCCGGGGGGCACGACTTAGGTTAATTTCTAGAGAATTTTTTAGTGTTTGATTTTCCATCCCCAGGAAGTCTGATTCTCGACTTTCTTGTTAATATTTTCTATCATTTATTTTTGACTATTTTGTGTCATCCTTTATCTGACGTCAATTTATTTTTGTGCGAGGAACACGAGGAGTCAAAGGCGCTTCGAGGAGCTCGCATTTGAATAATTTGAGTGATTGTGAGGACTTGTAATTTTTTTCATTTTTCATTATTTTTGCATTCTTTCTAGCAGTTCCCGTTTGGGTTATCGTGCGTATAAAAATAGTGGAAATGTGTCCCCTTGTGCTGTATGGATTGCTTTTTAGATTAGGCTTGCACTAGCAGCTCTTAAAGCCACTTTAGCAGTATCGTGTGCTCGTAATATTCTAGGACCACAGTTCACACATAAAAGACACACTTAGACCGCAGATCTAGTCAAATTTAACATGTGCTTCACTCTCTAATAGAACTGCCTGTCTAGGAGCGGCTTTTCTCTCCTGCATTTCATATAGTGTAAAAAGTTTTCAATTCTGTTCTACATCATGCATAAAAGCAAAGGGATCACTATAAGTCTTCTCAACTTTGCATACCATCATTGATTTATCGTGCATAGGCTTTTCTCAACTACTTTCTCTTGGTTTTTCTAACTTAGGAAAAAAGGAAATTGGGACTAGAGGATAGGCGTGCTTTGTGGTTGGACTAAAACAATGATAACCTAACTTAAAACCGGTACTGCATAACAAAATTGACCCCAAAAAATCAATAAAATCGGAAATTCTATTTGCGAGAAATTAACCCTGACCTTGTTTTCAGGCTGAGTGAGGGTACTAAAGTGTGTGAGCACCCTAGGGCAGAGGAAAAAATCCCCGCTTTCCATGTCGCGTACCCCGGTCGATCAATTATCAATGGGTAAGCTTTGGGTTCAACTGACGAGCGCCAAGTAGCCTCCGCCTACTCTAGTAGGTAGATAGGGGCGAAATTGCGGTGCACCGCGACAAGTTGCTAGTAGCCTTTACCTACGCTTGCAGGTAGATAGGGGCGAAGTTACAGCCTTGTCATCCTCCACCTACTCTGTAGGTAGATAGGGGTAGGTCCTTGAACTTTCGGCTGGGGATAGGAGCGAAGAAAGGAAGGGCGCTGGTATCTAAGGCGAAAGGTTAAACAGGGGAGATGCATCTGGCTTTTAGCCGACTCCCCTCTAGGCTGTGTAACCTTTGCTATTTGTCTGATAACCTCACACTTAAAATCAACCTGATTAATCAAACTCTATTTCGAGTCCTTCACCGTGTTGAGTGTGAAAATACAAGATCTGGATTCAATTACTTGCTTCAGGTTGGAGTAAAATCCTATCTTACATTTAGAACTCCCGATTCTTCTTCTCGCCATCTAAGATGACTGATTGGGGGGATATCTACTCCCGATTCGCCAATCTTTCTTTGAGCCACTCATGAAGCTAATCTTCACCGACCTAAGTGCCAGTTGGGCCAACCAGAGCTCATGGCTCTCTTGAGTTCTGGATCCCTCAACCCCAGGGTGGTTACTCTCACACCAATTATTTTCTCTCCTCTGATCTCACCGAGGAAGACCATTGCCTCGGTAAGAATCCCTTCCTTGATATGTCCTCTAACCAAGACCATCTCCTTTACCCAGGATATGAGGACAAAATGCCGAAGAAAAATCCTGACGAGGAAGAACACATAGAGGACCCCATGCTCCAAGTCCTAGCCCGGTTAGCTAGAGCTGAACAACTGAATGCAGAGATGATGGCTAGGATGGGACAGGTGATCGAGGCTGATAGAATTGACCGACCGATGGTAGCCGCCTACAATCCCGCAGAGAATGAAATACATAGTTGGCTAGTACCTGAGGTACACCTTGAAGCGTTTGAGCTGAATCCCCACTTTCTGAGCTTGTTGCCGAAGTTCAACGGAAATGCCAGTGAAGAGCCATATACCTTCCTTTGAGACTTCGAGCTGGTTTGCAAAAATCTTAGACACCCTAGGGTTGGGCAAGACTACATCTGGATGAAGGCCACCCCGTTTACCTTAGGAGATAAGGTCGCACATTGGTTGAAGAATCTTGGGGTGAGATGTACGACATGGATGCAGTTCATGGACCTATTCTTGATGAAGTTCTACCCACTCAGTAGGACTAACCAGATGAGAACCAAGATGGCTAGTTTCTCCCAGGGACCCAATGAACCATCCCATGAAGCCTGGGACAGATTCAATAACTTAACACAGAAATGCCCTTGCCACGACATTACAAAAGCGATCTTAATCCAGACCTTGTTTTGTGGCATGACCCCGGAGATGCAGGGCTTAGTGAGTGCTTCCTGTGGAGGAAGCTATCTGAACAAAAATGAAGATGATGTATGGAAGATCCTAGAGTAGATGGCAGAAACAGGAAGATCTCATACCACCAGGGCCTACCAGTTGTCTCCTTCAAGCCTATCCAACGAGACAACTAGGAAGACTCTAGCAAATCTGACGGACGACCTCATCCCCGGCATGGGGATAATAGCGGACAAATTAACCATGGTCGAGCAGATTCACAAGAGGGTCACTGACCTTAAGGCACTCTCGCGATTGCCGAAGCAAGTGGAGGAACTTACTGAGAAGGTAGCCAAGATACAACTACCTTCCCTTCTGCACCACCAATACATGTACACCGAGTTCATCTTGTACAGGAAAATGCACCGTGGCCTCAGAGTAGCTGGGTAGAGGAGAAGACATACACTCAGCAGGACCAGCACGCACCCCCGTAAGTGGAGACAGGATATGAGGAGCCTCCACAGGTGTTCGAGATTAATAGGTTGTGGTACAGCCATGACCCCGTTGGTAGACAGTCGGGGATAGGGAACAGTCAACCACACCGACCTTCCCTAGCTTACTTGGAAAACAGCTCCGTCCCCGCACCACACTTCATACACTCCCGACCCATACAAGGGTACCAGCCTCAGCAGCACCAGCAGCAGCAGCGCACGTTCCACTTGGGCCAGCAGGGCCTTCCACCTGACCATCAACAGCAGCAGTACTGGCATGGCCGACAAGCCCAATACAGAAACTCATCCTCAAGTCAGCACCAACCAGCCCATCCCACTAGTGAATTGGAGTCACTCACTTTGGCGATCCAAACCCTGACTGATAGGGTCCAACAGATTAAGAATGACTATCTAGATATAAGAACTAATTTGAATCGTGTCACCCGTACCTAGGACCAGCAGATGGTGCCAAAGACCAAAATTCCTGCTACAGTTCAGGCCAACCCGAATAGCTTGAATCAAGGCCAGAACCGACCAAGGGATCAGTTATACTATTCAGATAACTTATTATCTGAACATGAGATCCTTTCGTACGATAATGTCAATCATATGTCCCTCAGGAGCAGAAGGACCGTGATCGTACCTGATCGGGCACGGGCATCAGATGTAGAAGCTGCCAAGTCTCTACCTAAGGAGAACTTGGAGGCAGAGGAGTAGCACCACCACCACCACCGGTAGAAGAAGAGGACTTCTGAGTCCTCAAAGAAGCAGGAGAATCGCACCAGCAGTGAGTCCGGCAAGACCGATGAAGAGCCTGCACCTCCATATGTGGAGGATGTCCCAGCAGTCGCGGAGAACGCATCACCGGTTTTGCAACAGAAATTTTCTTCTTTTTATAGTCAGAGTCAGAGTCCGAGTCAATTTCAGTTTCAAAGTCATGTACAGAACTCAGTTCCTAGTTTAAATGAAAATTTTTCAGTTTTTGAATCTGAGTTGGCATCAATAATCCCTTTTCCCCGAGCTCTTAAGTGTGGAAAGAAGAAAACCAAAAAAATACAAAAAGATGACCTGAAGATGGCATAGTTTTGAAATAAACACATCAGGGTCACAATCCCTTTTGACAAGTATGTGGAGATGACACCTGCATTTCAGAAATACCATAAGTGAGATGCACACCTACTAGGGTCAACAGGATGAACAAAAGCCGTGTTGAGAACCACGTTCTGTCAGTAGCCACTACTTGCATAATAAAGAATTCATTTCCAATGAAACGAATAGACATAGGTGCACACTATATCGTGAGTCATGTCGATGACACTGCGTTTCCACGCACTCTCCTTGGCAACGGATCCTCAATTAACTTAATGCCTACAGCCCTCTATGAGCAGCTTAATCTACGACCACTTAGGAAATCAAGAGTTCTACTTCAGTTTGCAGATAAATCAACCAAGAAGTCCCAAGGAGAATTGAGGATTGTTGTCATGAAAGTCGAGGGCCAAGAGTACATGGTGCACTTTACAGTCCTCGATATGCAGACCCCTCGTAATTGGAGATATTCCCAGTTCATATTAGGAAGACCATTCCTCAGAACAGCAGGGCCTTATTTGATTATAAGATTGGGAAAATCTAGTTCTAAACTCTAGGCGGAGATGAGTAACTTGCGAAGAAGCAGACCAGATGGCAGAGACCGGATTCAGAATCCAGCACCGAGTACTCTTCGTCCGAAGCAGATTGCATTCATGTTGACACTATTGGACCTTGGAGACAGAACCCAGCTAGCACCGATGAGTCCCTCTCTTCCGGAGAAGATCTTATGCATGAGTCAGTTTACTAGGTCCTTAGAAACGAGTGCAACTTAGAATATGCATCCCCCTACATCTTCGATGACTTAGAGGCCCAGTTGGGCCTGTCAGTCCTTCCCTCTTTAGAACAATCAGAAGATGAGGATGACGAGTCGGACGCGGCTTTTGCTGATTGCTTGGAGACCTTTGATGATTCGACTCAAGAGCCGAATGAATTGGTGGCTGCAATTTCAAAGACAGATGCAGCCACTACAAGCACAAATCCAGATTCGATTGAGCCAGACTTCCTTGATGATCACGCATTACCTGAGCTTAAACCTTTACCCCAACACTTAAGTATGCCTTCCTTGCATGACAATAGAAGAAGAATTCGGTCATCATCAGCTCGTAATTGACCGAGGAGCAAGAATCTCGCTTGTTAGAAATCCTGGAGAGAAACCGCAAAGCGATAGGCTGGAGCATTTCCGACCTCCACGGGATAAATCCTGCTCTATGTTCGTACCATATCTACTTAGAGAATGAGGCTAAACCCTCTCGTGAATTCCAACGTCGGTTGAATCCAAATCTACAAGAGGTAGTGAAGAAGGAGATAGAGGAATGGTGTGACAGGGGTTTTATTTATCCCATCTCCGACTCCAAATGGGTACCCCCAATTCATGTGGTCCCAAAAAAGTTGGGAATTCAGACGATCACCAATGAAGACGGAGAGGAGATCGTGACACGAGTACCTACGTCGTGGCACGTCTTTGTGGATTACAAACGCTTTAATGCTGCGACGAAGAAGGATCATTTCCCCCTACCATTCATCGATAAGATCTTAGAGAGATTAGCGAGTAAAAAATTCTTATGCTTTATGGATGGGATTTCGGTCTACAATCAAGTAGCCATAGCTCCTGAGGACCAGGAGAAAACCACGTTTATATGCCCCTTTGGTACCTATGCTTTCAGGCGCATGCCCTTTGCGTTATGCAATGCTCCCGGTACTTTTCAAAGGTACATGATTTCTATATTCGCCGAAATGGTCGGTGAATTCCTGGAAGTCTTCATGGATGACTTATCAGTCCACGACAATTCCTTCGATTCCTATCTTAGGAATCTTGACCGAGTTCAAGCGATGTTATGAGGTCAATCTGGTGCTCTCCTGGGAGAAAAGTCACTTCATGGTGACTGAGGGCATTGTGTTGGGGCATGTCATCTCCAAGAGAGGAATGGAGGTTGACCCTTCCAAGGTGGATGTGATCAGACGACTCCGGCCACCAACCAACGTGAAACAATTGCGGTCTTTCCTCAGGCATGTCGGATTTTATCGAAGATTTATCAAGGATTTCTCTATGATTGCCAGACCGCTAACTGAGCTTTTAGGCAAGGACATGGAGTTCATTGTTGATCACAAATGTCTTGAATCCTTTAAGCAACTACGATGAATAATCATGGATGCCCCAATCCTACAATCCCCAGATTAGTCTCTGCCTTTTGAGATCATGACGGACGCCTCAAACTTTGTTGTTGTGGTTGTGTTAGGACAGAGGAGGGATGGCGTCCCGTTTGTCATACACTACGCAAACAAAGTCTTTGATACTGCTCAGCGTAACTATATAGTTACAGAAAAGGAAATGCTTGCAGTAGGTTTGCCTTGAATAAATTCATATCTCACTTAATCAGATCCAAGGTAGTTGTGTTCACAGATCATACGACGCTACGATATTTAATGGAAAAGAAGGATGTGAAGGTACGTCTTCTTAGGTGGATTCTGCTTATCTAGGAGTTTGATTTCGACATTCGTGATAAACCTGGAAAGAAGAACGTAGTAGCTGATCACCTCTCCCGTCTCGAGGATCTTAATACTCTTAAGGATTCACCAATTCGAGACTCCTTCCCTAACGAGTTTATTTTTGTTGTTGACTCACTCCCATGGTATGCCAATATCATGAACTATCTCGTCTCCAAGACGGTTCCCAATAATTGGCCCAAGAGCCACATAGACCAACTAAAGTCGTATTCAAGACATTACCACTGGGAGGATCCAATCCTTTTCTTTTAAGGACCAGATTGTGTCTAGGGACGGTGTATTCCTCAAGAGGGATACCAGAGTGTCCTTTCATTATGCCACAGTCTGGAGGCAGGAGGACACTACTCTGGGAAGAGGACCGCATGGAAGGTACTTCAGTGTGGCTTATACGGCCGACTCTGTTTCACGATGCTATCACCTCTATGATGTCGTGCCCAGTATGCCAGCGAATGGGAGGAACCATCGGTTCCAAGGATGAGATATCGATGCAGACTGTCGTCATTTATGATGTCTTTGACGCCTGGGTCGTCGACTTCATGGCCCCATTCCCTGTTAGCCACGGATTCGATACATCCTTCTTGCGGTAGACTATCTGTCAAGGTGGGTGGAGACTATCCCAACCCAAGCTGCAGACAGCAGGATGGTCCGTAAGTTCATTAGAGATCATATCATCTCTAGGTTCGAAATCCCCAAAATGCAGATATTAGAAGGGGGTAGCCACTTTGTAAACAGAGAAGTGAAGAAGCTCTTGAAGGACTACGGCATAGAACACCGTATTGCTAGTCCTTACCACCCACAGACCAATGGCATGGCTGAGGTGTCGAATAGGGAGGTAAAAATCATATTGCAGAAGCTTGTCTGCCGAGACAGGAAGGATTGGTCTCAGATCTTCGATCAAGTCCTATGGGCTTATCGGACAGCTTACAAGACAACGTTAGGAACCTCCCCATTCAGGATGGTATTGGGGAAGTCATGCCATTTGCCCGCAGAATTAGTGCATAAATTAGAATGGGCAATAAAAAAGGTCAACTAGAACACACACCTAGGGCAGATAGAGAGAAATGGATCTGAATGAGCTTGTGGAAGTCAGAAACCGAGCATACGACAACAGTTTGGTGTACAAGGACAAAGTAAAGCTTTGGCATGATAGATATATCAGACAAAATATCTTTGTTCCTGGACAGGAGGTATGGTTGTTCAATGCAAGGCTCAAGGTTTTCCAAGGCAAGCTGAAATCCAAGTGGACATGCCCATTCATTGTCTGTGCTGTGTATGATAGTGGATGTGTTGAGATCTCAGATCTCACAGATGATGCACAGGCATTCCTAGTCAATGGACAACTGTTGAAGCACTTTATTGAATCCAATGAACAGTTAGTCCATGTTGAGGAGATTGTATTCATGCATGAGACAGATTCAGCAGATACACATAAAGCCGTGCAGGAGACGTTGCAGCAGTGAACTCTCGCCATCAGCAGCATCTTGAAAGATTCAGACCGTGATCCTTGTATATATCCATCATTCCTGTACATTCTCCATATCACATCGGTCCTCATATCTACTCTCGTCCTAAACTTAGGCTGACCTGAGCCTAAGTATGGGGGGTCCGATGCCCATCTTGTACATATATTCATCCACTTCTCCTCTTGACCTCATCTGTCCTGTTTTTGATCTCCTTCTATACTTAGGCTGCCAGAGCCTAAGTATAGGGGGGCAAGACGACTTCTATACATTTTTGCTCTTTTAGCTCTCCTACGCTAAGCACGAGCTATGTCTTCTTCCTCGCTTTTCGTGCTCTGAGGACATAGCACACTCTAAGTATAGGAGGGCGTGTATATATTACATATATACTTTACCCATAATTCGTACTTTCACGTATTTTTGTATATACTACGTAATAATTACGGGATGGGTAAAAATGTAGAATATTTTTTGTAAAATACATGTATACCTGTATAATCTGTATAATACTTATAAAACTCTTGTCAATTGTTGTAACATAAGAGGTATACCAAATAGTTCAAAAAAATGGAAAGTCAAAATCAAAGGCTTCTTATTTACTACTCTTGCACATCATCTCTGCATCTGAAATGAAAGAAAGAAAAAGAGTCTTGCATTCCATAGCATGTCATCTGCATCTCATATGCATATCTTGCATATGCAATGTGAAAAGCTAGTGGGTTCTGAACCAAGATATGAATAGATGTTGATGGGGGACTTGATTTGACCTTAATCCACCTAATTTCAGAGGAACCTTATAGGATCTAGAGTTAAGATTTCTCTGGTCAAGTAACTTAATTCTTTGAGTCTGCAAGTCTATGTCCACATGTCATCTTGATTAGTCAAAAAAGAACATCTCGTGCACACGCATGATTCTTATAGAGAGTGACCTACCTTGGACAAGCACCATGCACGTAGCTATTCATTAATGAGGTGGTGAGGAGGTAGAATCCTTTAACTTGGAGTAGCACACGGGTGGAAACATCCATCCTCCTCTAGGGAGGGTAGTGCATCTCAACCTAGTCTGGTGGTGTTGACGTCTAAAGATGAGACATTGTGGGTTGCAATAATGCTTCAAAAGTGGGATAGTCTACTGGCTCAAGAGGAAAAACTCCTGATGTACATGCTGCACCTTGTATATAGTTCGAAAAAAATTTGGAAAAACTCCAAAAAAAATTAAGGCAAGTCAAAGTGAAAATAAAATACTTGTCAATGTATCAATATATTAGCAAGAAATCTGCAGCTGGATGACTTGGCTACACTGGTCAGGCATCCCAGCTATCGTCCATTCTTTCTCCACCCCCACCTCTTGAGTTGGTCGCACTTGAACATAGAAGGGAATACCCTGCTCCTCGAGGAAAGATTTACTGGATCGGGGAATTAGAGTTACCTTGTTAGAGGAGGCTGGTTCTTAGCCATTTCTGATGTGGAGAGCTATTTTACACTAACACAGTACAAGTAAGAATCATAGTCATCAGAAATTTGCGTTTGAGGATTTATTCTGACTTGACTATTGAGGAGCCTTGAATAGAAGACTTGTGGAACCTAAGGTCTGTTAGGTCTTAAGTTCAGATCCCAATAAGGTTCCACTGCACAATTAATCCAAAGGTAGAGTCAAACTCCATTTTCAACTTTTGTTCATGACCTTGGTATGGAACCCAAAATCACTTCACTTTTGCATTTCATTTTAGTTGCTCGGGGACGAGCAAGGTTTAAGTATAGGGGGTTGATGAATATGTAATTCATCACTCTTAAAATTGAAAATAGAGTCTTGTTCCTGAGTAATTAGTTGCATATTTCTCCTTATATTGCATAATTAGCATTCATGCATGCATAAGTAATATCTGCATTTTAGCATTCATATTTGCATTAAATAAGAAGCCTAATTCACTTGTAATTATTCACCTATTTATTTGTATTTTATACTCACTCCAAAATCGATAAAACTAACTTTATATTGTACATATTACTAACTAATAATGCAAGGAAAAGAAAAAATGTCTAACTTGTAAAATTACCCAATAAAACCCCAAAACATGTTGGAGACCATAGACCTTAGAACGCAGATATCTATCTCATACAACTAACGATCTAGGTCTACTCTCTTTTAATTTAATACACACTCAGAGGCCTTCAAAATGAGACCGGTTTCATTTAAATCGGAGCTCATATGCAAAACTTGGGTTTTGGGACCCCATTGTAGATTATATGTATATAAATTTGTAACCTTGTATTTCATTATTTTATTTGACATCATCTCCATTTTTGGTCATGAAACTTGTAGATCTCATCGAGATCTACAACTTCCATGTTTTCAGTTTTTCCAAATTCAGCCATCTTCTCTCTCTTATTCCACATTTTCTTTCGGTCATTCAGATCAGGCCACGTGGCGCCCTCTGGTTGCACCATGCGGCCCGCTCATAAAGCACCACGCACCCCTCTTTCTTCGTTGTCCGATCCCTTCCCTTATCTCCAGATCTGGGCCATCCACTCTCGCAACCATTCTCCACCCTCCGATCATCTCAAGATCGCATCCCCTCCGTCTGCTAGTGCCTCACCCTCAGCAAGCCACATGTTTACTTGTGAACCGTCTGATCTTCTCTAGAAACCTTCATCCCCACCGCACACTTCCACACTGTTCTTAGCCCTTCGATCAGATCCTCCATATCTCATCCCAGCCGACCTTCAGCGCCTTCGCCTGCTTTCACCATGTGTCGCACCCTTACCCCTTCGATCATACCTCCCTAATTTAATCCAAGCCCCGAGATTGTCTTCCACCTCGGGTCGCATCCCTTGCACACATCGCCCACTCCGCACCCTTGCCGCCCCCTTCTTATTTTCCTTGCCACCACAACCACTATCTCCACCCTCTAGCACCTCCACCTCGTAGCCCATGACTCCCTTATCCTCACCAGCCACCATGATATCCATAAAACCCGTCGTTGTCGCTCCACGACCCCCATGAAAACTCCCCTTCCATCACAGCCACCTCAACCTTCTTCCTATAAATACCCCGCCTCCGTCCACCTTCGACCTCATCCGTCATTGCAAGAGAGAACCTAGAGCTACCCTCTACCTATCAATGATAGTGATTTGGGCTTAGAAGCGAGCGACGAGAGGATTCTTCTTTGGCGAGATACACAGCCATCTCCACCGTGCCGTAGCTCCACCGACGAGCTGCACGAGCTCGGGAAGCAACCGCCCATTGAGCGAAGACCAGGAAGCTCATCCTCGAGCATCTGACCCCAGGTAGACACCTCCATTTTGCTCCGATTGTCTTCATCTTTTCATCTCGATTTTCTAGCAATTTCGCCACCCTCGCCGTTCATCTTCACGCTCGCCTGATCATCCACCAAGCTTCACCTCGAAGCTCTGATCTTCATGTGCCCCTTTATTGACCCTGACGACCCCTCACACTTCACCCGACCGAAGCTCCGCCGGTCACGGCGAAACTCCACCTCCGACCATCACCACTTCACACCAAGGCCTCACCGCACTCGCACGCACTCCCACGAGCACAAGCTCCATTCTTTTGGCCCCAGCTAACCCTGCAGGTACCCCTAGCGTCATTGGCAGGAACTTCACTGGAGCTCCACCGCCGGTCACGGCGGAACTCCACCTCTGACCATCACCACTTCACCCCCTAGGCCTCGCTGTGCTCGCACGCACTCCCACAAGCATGGGGTCCATTCTTTTAACCCGGCTAACCCTACAAGTACCCCTAGCATCATTTGCAGGAACTTAACTGGAGCTCAGCTCGAACTTCGTCGTCACCGGTGTTCAGACCCCTCCAGCCTCATCCAAGACCTCTGGCAGATCCCTGACACTCCCACGATCAATCCAAGCTATTTGGGGACCACCGGCGAGCTACACCGAGCACGGGAGGAGGAGGCAGAGCCAGAAGCAAGTCGCTAGAGCCCCGCCAAGTCCGCTGTGGGAGGCTGCATACCGAAGAAGAAGAAGAGCAGCCACCGTTGGATCGCCTCGATCACCGTTGGATCATCCAGATCAAGCGACTCTTGTTGCGCCACGTAGCAGCTGCCCCAAGCTCCAGTCTCCGTTGGATCTATCTCGATCCAACGGCCAATAGTCAACCACGTTGACATCATCATCACCATTGGATCATTGCGATCTGACGACTCTAGAGGCGCCACACCAGCAGTTCCAGCAGCCATTGGATACACACTGATCCAACGGTCAACATCACGCCACGTATCCTCCTCCGAGCCTCTTCCCCGACCCTAGGCTTGGAGCACCCGACGTAGACTCGAGGCGGATCCGAGCCTCCAGAGCCTCTCGAGCCTCCGCCTGAGCCTCGATCGACGTCCGAACCTAGCCCCGCACGTGCTTCCCATGTGAGTGCTGGGTAATTTGCACAGAGGCCCTCAAAGGTTCAGGAAATTGTAATTTGGTCCCTACCAAGCGTGTCACGCGAGGAGCGCGTGACTTTCGTGGGAAATTTGCATCCACCTCCCTCGCATTATAGGTAATTGCATTAAGGTCCCTATCAGCATGTTTTATTTTCAGAATTTTTATTTTCTGTATTTGCAATTTGGTCCCTGTCTTTGCACGCATATTTAGGCGTCCATTTTGCATCATTTTTAAATTCGAAAAATTGCATGTTGTATCCCAACTTGTCCTTTATCTCATGTGACATGTGTTTAATTTTTTAGAGATCTTTGAAATTTAATATTATTAATTTGGTGCAATTTTCTATATTTTACCCCTTTATGCTTTTTAATTCATATTAAATTCCTTGTTTCTCCAAAAATCACCAAAAAAACCATATTAGACTTAGGATAATTTATTCTACATCATACCCAAAAATCATTGCATTTGCACGCATCACAAGGCTTGAATAAACTAAATAGTGATTTTACTAATTGATTTTTAATAGGTCCAATTCACATAGAATTTTAGCTTTATTAATTTTCCTGCATTCATCATACTTAGATCTATCTAGGATAATTTTTATATCTAGAAATAATGTGTTTTGGCATTTGTTAAAATAAATTTTGTAAAAATCGCCCGGCATTCATATTTTATTTACTGTAAATTAATGTAGAGTCGAAAAATTCTAAAAATATTCTAGACACTTAGGTCCATAGCATTCCATCATCTGGCCAGGTTTCAAAATTTTTGGACTTCATTTGATCATATTAATGATTTAGCTTGTAAAATTGTCCTAAAATTGCATTCATTTTACCTTTATTGCATAAATATTGCTAAAAAAGACCAAAAATAATAAAAACCTGACCTCCAAATTAACTTTAAATTCACCTAAGGAGACAACTGCCACCTTGAGTTCGACCTTGGTCTTGCCTAAGTAAAATAAATCTGCCGCTCGAAATTAACTAAAAATTAACTAAAAGTGGTATTTTTAATGTAGCCTTGATTACCCGACTGCAACGAATCTGACTATTAATTTGGCCATTAATTTGATTGAATTAACAAGGGTAGTCCTAGTGCTCATCAACATGTCATCAATGCGAAGTAGAGGGTACTTATTTTTTATGGTAACTTTATTCAATGCTCTGTAATTAATGCAGAGCCTAAGGAATCCATCCTTCTTTTTTATGAATAAGATAGGATCACCCTAAGGCAAAACACTTGGTCTCAAGATCCCTTTATCTAATTGTTCTTACAACTATTTTTTCAACTCATCCAACTCTGCAGGATCCATTCCATATGGTGCTTTAGATATGGGTGTAGTACACAGTAGCACATCTATAGTGAAGTCAATCTCTCTTCTAGGCGAAAGACCTGGAAGGTCGTCTGGAAAAACATCAGGAAAATCTCGTACATCATCTAAATCCTCAAGCTGCACCATGGAAAATTTTGTACTTATTAAGCTAGACAAATAAGTTGTACACCCAGTAGCAATCGATCGTTGTGCGCTTAGAGCCGAGATAATCATCCGACTCCTCATTTTATCTCAACGAATGACAAGTTTTTCCACATGTGGTTTATTAAAAACAACTTCTTTTGTATATAATATATAGCTGCATCGTGCTCCCAAAGGTAATCCATACCCAGAATAACATCAATGTTATTCATCTGCAGTAATATCAAGTTGGCTGGTACATTGTGTCCTTCAACTAGGACAGGTACTCAGCCATGTAGATTCCCAAAGTGGTCTTCACCCATCGGTAAAGTCAAACTAAGTGTATATGGAAGTTCAATAACCTTATAATTCAACTTGCTGGGGAATCGATGAGAGAAAAAAAATGTGATTCACCAGAATCAAATAAAACATACCTCAAATTATCTGCAATAGAAAGAGTACCTTCCATTGTAGTGTGTCCATCTTCCTCCTCTCCATTAGGCAGAGCGAACACCCTTCCTTTGACATACTTCTTTTGATCTCCGAAGTTCTGCTCCTTCTTCTTGGGAAAATCTCTAATAAAGTGACCTTTCTGTTTACAAGTCAGGCAAGCTCCCGTAAGCTTATAGCACTCTCCAGTGTGACTTCTATCACAATGAGGGCATAAGGGATACATTGGCTTATCTTTTGCATCATTCTCGATTCGTGGCTTATTTCCTCGATCATTATCAAACTTGCCCTTCTTGTTGCCAGTAGAATGCAGACATTTCCCACTGCCTTGTTGCAGTTTGATCCTCTTATATGCTGAGTCAATCTCTACAGCTGAAGAAACTACATCTGAAAAAGTTTGAGGACCTCTAGTCAGCACCTTCATGCACAATCCTGAATTCAAGCTTTCTACAAATTTCTTAGAACGATGTCTTTCATTTGCGCATATCCCTTTTCCGTACATCTCCAGCTCTTAGAATTTGGAAAAGCATATTGATCCACTTACAAACTTCCTTGTCGAAACTCAATGAATTCCAATCTCTTTGCATCTTGAGTGTGCCGAGGAACGTAACGATTCGTGAAAGGCTCCACAAAGTCTTTCCAATTAGTGCTAGTTGAATCAACAAAGTGTATGCTTTTGCAATAAGTCCACCATTCTTTCACATTGTCTCGTAGATGATAGGTACCAAATATCACTTTTTTTCCTCGAGACAATCAGTTGCCTCGAATGCCAGTTCCATCTCCCTCAACCAATGCTCAGCTTAATCTAATTTGGATTCACCCTTGAAGATAGGTGGGTCATGTTGTATAAAAGTATTCAGGGTGATCAACCAGAGCCATGTCCTTGATGCTTCCGTTGCTGAATCATCATAGTCATCAACTCCAACATTTGTTGTTTCTTGTCCATAGACATATCATGGGATGACGAAGTGTCACGATCTCTGTTCGCCTCATTCCCATGATGAGGGGCCATCTGCAATAACCGAATGTGAAATTTACGACCAAATACTTATATTTTCTAAAACTAGTTAATCTAAGTTTGATTTGATCAGATATCGTATGCCTAGAGGAACTCTGCTCTGATACCGTGTGTAACGAACTCGATCGTCCGAGAATGATGCGGAAGCGAGAACTAGGTGGATATTTCGGGATCGTTTCTCATAGTATTAGTCATAACATAAGAGTAGTAAAGAAGCAAATAAAAAAACTTTTCCTTAATAAAGAGGACAATGGTCCAATAGTAACATAATTAAAACAAAAGATAAGCTAGATGAAAACGCATCTACGATTTCCTTATTCCAATGGGCATGATGACCTCCTTCCAAACCGATCCAACAGTGGTCTCATACTGATTGTACTTCTTGAAGACGGTGATGTCTCCCTTGAAGTGTAAATAACTTAATCTTCACATTGCTCTGAAAAGGAGTAACAATACATGTTATGAGCTTAATGCACAGTATGTGCCGAGTTGAGGTCAAGCCGGCTAGCGTTAAAATCAAGTCAGATCTAACTATCCCATTCATAACATAAGGGTAATTGTTCCAACAATAAAGACTTATAAATTTGGTTGTATATAATTGCCAGGTTACATAAATTATTTGACTTTACACAAGCCAAAATTATTATACATATCATTAATTAACTTAATTATGCATACAAGGTATATTTCTTTCATATCCAAGCGTTACATACCATACTTGCATATATACCCTTAAGTTTTGCCATGTTTGCATGTATGTCCATAATGTTAACATATCAAATATACCCTTAACATTCCCTTAGCATTAACTTAAATTGCACATATGCCCTTAACATTAACTGAAATTACACATATAGCCTTAACATAGATTGCACGTATGCACTTAACATTTTCCATGTTTAGAGTTGTCTTGATTGTTAACTCTTAGGAGACTTTGATGGATTTGATGGTTTGCCACCGACACAAGTGGTCCGTAAGCAATACATAACATGACAGTGTAGCTACAACTGTAGAGGACTTATATTTTGCGTCACGCCTCCGGAAGGCATTGGCCCTTTAGGCCCTTACGACTCCTTAGCTAGATTTACTGCCAAAAACTTTAGCAATAATTATGATGCCTTAATTATCTGATAATCACCATTTAATTTATCACTTAAGAACATACACATCTTTCTTGATTTTTAGTGATTACTGATTGGAAGTAACAACTAACAATTACTTGCGATCATCAATTTGGAATCAAAAATATAATCTTTCCTAAAGGGTAAACAAATTAATATAAATAATGCATGCGATGCTACCTGAAAATTCATAACATAAGGCAATCTAAAAAGTACAATGGTTTTGTTTACACGACATAACAGTACCATACATACTTTTACAGAAATAATTTAGTTTGATTGACTACACTTCGATGTTCATGAATTAACCAGGACATGGAATCACAAGATCAGTAAGAAGGATAGTAGTCGTTTGAGAGAAAAAACTTACAAGTTGATTTACTTATGATAATTCGATAGAGGTCCCAATAATATCATTAAGTAACTAGAATGGTAGATTCTACATTTTTCAGATGATTGAAAAAAACCGCGGATAACAAAAACACATACCTTGCTTGCACGAGAATTCCACCGACAAAGACACCTTCACTTGTCTATCCAAACCGTTGTCGTTGCTCCTCCGATTTTACTGGATCAAGACTTCGATGCTGAAGAAGAAGGTTGTTGTTGCGAGATTTGCAAATAACGCCGATGACGTCGTCACTGGCCTCTCTCTCTCTCCCTTTTCCCCTCTCTCTCTCTCATGTGTGAGGAAATACATCCAGGTTTGTTGGTGCATTCGGATGCTTTTAAAAGCACTTCAAAAAGCATTTAAGGATAAAATATAATTAGGACTTAATAAGGGATAATGAGATAATATGAATAGCTCATTTAGGATTATGCATAAGTTGTTGGACGGTTTCCTTTTTTAATTATCTCCATATTAAGTTAGATTTACGTTTTAAGATTTATATTATTATTTTTTCTTTTAGATTTGCTTCAATCCATTACAACCTAGGCATATAATTTCTCACTTCACCTAAAAAACCCATAGAGTCAATCAATGAAGCATGGGAAAGATTTAGAGATTTTTTACGCAAATGCACACATCATGGAATCGAAAAATGGAAGCAAGTGCAAATATTTTATAAGGGCTTAACTGAATCATACAAGAGAGTTGTTGACGGTTCTTACGAAGGCAATTACTTGAATAAGGATGAGAACTTTGTATGACAACTATATGAGGACATGGTAGATAACTCTGTAAACAATTATTCTATAGGGATATACAATAGACATAAACGACTAGTCCAAGCCATAAACTATACAACAACAAATGCAGACACATCCTCGGACATCCAAATCATTGCTTCAAAGTTAGACAAAGTGGACCTGATGGGTAAATAAGTAGATCAATTAACTAAAACCGTAAGGAGTCTTGTATTAGATAAAACTACACTGTCAGTTTGTAGAGTAGCCCCTATTCCACAAACACCTATGGAGCCAGAGATTTCCCAACAATCTATCCCTTCAGAGGAACAAATTAACCATGAAGTAGTTAATTGGGTGCAACACCAACCCCTATTCCTCCACCTACAATCTAGAATGGAAGAACCATCCAAATTTTGCATGGAAGGCTAAAAACAAATAATAATTCAGGGTATCAAGTCATCGAACAAGGGTTAAATCAAAACCAATTCATACAACAAGTACATCCACCACTACAACCCTTGACTACAACATCGCAAGGACTTGCTTCTGATTATTGTGACTTGATGAAACTCATACAACAGCTGGCTCGGAATCAAGTTTAGGTTCAAAAGCAACTGGCTCAAAGTCAAGTCGAGGTCTAAAAACAATTGACCGAGATTTATTCTCAGATTTATTCTCAATTACCACCTCAACCAGAACTTCATGTTCAAACGGTACAAAATCCTAACAACTCATAAAGTCGCCCTCCTGGCTTTTCACAATAGTCTACTCGAGGACCAGTGAGCTTTAGAAATTCAGCTAGTACAAGCGAAAATGAGTCAAATGCCTCTGCCAGTGCCATCCACTGAGAAGTGGTCGCACCACAAGCACACCGCAAATATTGACCACACTCCCACTAGCACAAAACCATCAAACACATGAAGAAGGATCAACCAATGCAAGAACAATCATCACCTACTACACAACCACCCTTTATATCCCCACCACCAACCTTTGCACAACCGACTATCTAAAGGCCCTGCGAAGAAAAGTGAAGAAACAACCTTCGACTTTGACTCCTAATTTGGAGAATTTATTCTTCAATGTTATCATACAAATCCCCCTCCTTAAGGTTATAGAACAAGTTCCCGCATATTCATGTTTCTTAAAAGAAAAATGCACCCCAAAAAGAAAGCCAAGGGGAAAGAAAAAGAATAACCAACACAAGGAAGAGAGGCATGTGCTACCGCTCACATCATCTAATGCCATTTCTCAACTCCTTCCACTTAAAATGAAAGACCCAGGGGATAAAATGCTTCATTGGGATATGACTTTTGAGCATACCCTACTCGATAATGGTGTGTCGATAAATCTCCTCCCAGTTGTTATACTAAAAATATTATACAGTAGGTCAGCTAAAAACGATTTCTATGATTCTGCGAATAGCTGATCGGTCTGTGAAGAGGCCACTAGGAATATCAACGGATGTTTTAGTCATAGTCCAAGGACATCAGTTCCCAGTCGATTTTATCGTACTTGATATGGACTCATCTAGAACACTTACTCAAACTACTATTATTCTCGGAAGACCATTCTTAGCCACCCCCACATATCAAGAACATGATTATGAGGTTGGGAATGTATAATTTAAAGTCAATGGTGAGATTGTTCCTGTCGATCTTGTCACCCCCACATCTCAAGAACATGATACCCAGGATTGTGGATGGATCGAGGGATGTTCAACAATTAAACAAATCAAAGAAGAGTTAACTCCCTTGAACATCACTAGGGACCCTCTTGAAGCGACTTTGACTTAAAATGATAACTTATTTGAAAGGCAACTTGCTATAGTTGCCGAAGCCCTTGATTCCATCAAGACTGAACCATATGAACCATTGACGGATTCATATATCTTAGGACTATACCAAGCATGGGATTAACTCAATGCTTTAATTTCTCCTATCTCGGAAATGATTATGCCCATGCTAGAACCTCCTATTTAGGAATTACTTCATAACAAGGAGGAAAATCTTACAATCACATCACCCACCCACCCCATAATTCAATAGAAGATTCCCAACAGATAATTCATGCAATAGTAGTCGAATTAATACCTTTACCCAAGGATCTAAAATATGAGTTTTAGATAAAAAAAATCAAGCATACCCGGTACACTTAGAAATAGATCAAGAAAATAAATTAATGGATGTTTTAAAAAAGAATTGACATGCAATTTTTTGGATGATATCTGATCAAATTGTTGAGAGACTCGCAGGAAGGGAATATTTTTGTTTTCTCAATTGTTACTCAGGTTATAATCAAGTATCTATTGCACCTAAAGACCAAGAGAAAACAACATTTACATGTCCTTACAGTATATTTGCTTTTCTCTAGATACCCTTTGGGATGTGTCATGCACCGACTACCTTCCAACGATGTATGCTAGTCACATTTGTCGATATGGTGGGAGACTTTATTGACGTATTTATGGATGATTTCTCTGTATTTGGTGATTCCTCTGATGAATGCCTTGGATTTCTTGATCGTATACTGCAAAAATACATTGAGGTGAACTTAGTCTTATCATTGGAAAAATCATATTTTATGGTCACCAAAGGCATTGTTCTAGGTCACATTGTCTCTAAAAAATTTATGGGGTTTGACTCATCAAAAATTGAGGCCATAACTCACCTCTCCCCACCTAGATGACTCAAAGGTGTCAGGTCATTTTTAGGACATGTTTGCTTCTATAGAAGATTCATAAAGAATTTTTCAAAAATCACTGAACCTCTTACTGACTTACTCTCAAAGGATCGAGCTTTTGATTTTCTGAAGATGCCCTCAGATCATTTGACACAGTAAAAAGGTCTATCGTTGAAGTATCAATTTTACAGTCCTCTGATTGGACCTTAGACTCTGAAATAACGTGTGATGCATCAGATTATGCAGTAGGGGTTGTACTAGGCCAAAGGAAAGATGGCAAACCAGTTGCCATCCATTACGCTAGTACAACACTTGATGATGCAAAAAAACTACACGGTCACTGAAAAAGAACTATTAGCAGTTGTCTTTGCACTTGAAAATTTTAGGTCGTATCTACTGGGTTCACTTGTAGTTGTTTACACTGACCAAACCGCACTGCACTACCTACTCTCCAAGAAAGATTCCAAACCACTATTGATTAGATGAATACTCTTGCTGCAAATGTTCGACATTGAAACCAAAGATACGGCAAGAGCGCAAAACATTGTGGCCCGACCATCTCTCTACACTCCATGAGTCTGAAACCAAACAAACTAACCAATTCATTCCCGTATCGGAAACATTTTCTGATGAGCGCATCCTTGCAGTATCACAACTACCATGGTTTGCTAATATGGTAAACTACTTAGTCAGATCTCGAATTCTTGAGGATTGGCCTAAGGCAAAACGAGATCGATTAATAGTTGTTTCCTGATACTACCATTGGAAAGATACTTTATTATTTAGGGAAGGGGCCAACTGTTTATGGAGATGGTGTATACATAATTCTGAAATTTCAAGTGTCCTATCTCATTGCCACAGTTCTGGGTATGGTGGACATCACTCTAGAAAACGAACAGCTACAAAAGTACTTCAATGTGGTTTTTTCGAGCCCACACTATTTAAGGATGCCCATGATTTTGTGAAATCATGGCCTACTTGTCAAACTATCAGGACTATGATAAAAAGAGACATGAATCATCTAAATCATATCCATGTAGTTGAAATTTTTAATGCATGTGACATTGAGTTCATGGGTCCCGTCATTAAATCCAATGGGTACCTATATATCCTTCTTGCAGTCGACTACATCTCCAGGTGGGCCAAAGCCATCCCCACTTGAGTTTTCGATAGTTTGACAGTGATCAAGTTCTTTAATGATTTATTTGCTCCGATTCCGCAAAACCAAGGTATTATAAGTGACAGGTGTTCGCATTTCCTTAATAACATGGTGCGAGAACTAATCAAGAATAATAGAATTGAACGTCGAGTTTCTACCGCTTATAATCCCCAAACTAACGGCTTAGCTGAGGTCTCTAATCGAGAAATAAAAACTATTCTACAAAAATTTGTTCGTTCTGATCGCAAAGACTGGTCCCAACACCATAATATAGCATTATGGGCATATCTCACTGCTTATAGGTCTCCTCTAGGGATGATTCTGTATTGCAATCATTTATGGCACGCCTTATCATCTACCCGTCGAGATCCATCATAAATCATTATGGGTTATACAAAAATGTAACCTTGATTTGCTCAAGCCAGCCATAATCGACTACTTGACCTTAACGAGTTAACTGAGCTTCATTGTCGAGCATATGATAACAAACTTATTTACAAAGAAAAGGTAAAAATTTGGCATGATGCCAACATTTCTCACAATACCTTTTCCATTGGTCAAAAAGTATGGTTGTTTGATGCAAAGCTAAAGCTCTTTCCAGGAAAGCCCAGGTTAAAGTGCAAAGGCTCATACATTGTCACACAAGTTTTTGATAATGGCTTTGTTGAAATAGTCGATTCTAATACATCTACAACCCTTCTAGTGAATGGACAACACCTTAAGCCCGTCATCAAATATGAAGGAACAATGTTCATTCCAGAAACCCATGATCTACAAAACCCCTCATGACCCAATCATTTCTTTGTTCACTACCCATACATTATTTCTTATCCAGTTCGTTGCATATGCATTTTCCATGAGGGCATGTCAAGTTTTAAACATGGGGGGACATCACCGAAAAACGTCACATTCTTCATGCATATTGCATTACATTTCCTCACTCATTTGCATGTTTTTCCTACATCAACTCTCTAAGTTTACATATGTGGAGAATAATAGCCACACCATTAAATACCACATGAAGTATGAAATTTGAAATGATTACGAGCTTACAATGCTCGTGACTCTCTTTTGTCTGTTTGCATTAAAATCAAGAGAGTTAGACTTAATTCAACTCTTAATACTTGGTATCAATAATGAAATCAAACATTATATAATGAAAATATTGAGAATTTCGTATCATGATGCTAACTTGACATACAAAAGGTTAAGGGGTCTGGCAATGGTTGTGCTCAGAGTTTGTGATATGGTGAGCTTATCATGGAGTAGAGGAGTAGCGAATGTTTCCACCAAATATATGTGAGGAAGATAGTCCACCATAAAATGTAAGGAAGTATTCTCAATTGGTCGAGCAATTGCCCACTATACACACTTGATACCTTCATACACCAGCCTCTTGCTTGCCTTTCTGCATATTTCTAAAATCCACCACTTCTTTAAAAAGTCCTCCATTAATAATCCATCTTATTTCATTTCATTTGACTTCTTTCTCACTCTTATTTTACATCAAAAAGAGAATTGTGGTTAAAGATTCTATTCTCTATCTACAACAAAATACATTACCTTTTAAGTTTACAAGTTCCAAAAGAAAGTATTGAAGAGAGATATTGTAAAAAAAGAGAAGAGAAAGAAAAGGAGAGAGAAAAATGTATTGCAATAAAGTATAGCAAAAAAAAGAAGATAAAAAAAGAAAAGAAAGAAAAGAAGAAGAAGAAAAAAGAGAAGAAGAAGAAGAAACAAGGAGAACCATTGTGCGAATATTCTCTTCTCATTCTCACATGCAATCTCTATTTTCCTCTTCTCTACTACTCGACAAAATTATCTTATAGCGAGCATTTATTCTATATTGTCTCATACTACACTGCTTCGAATCGAGCAAGTGTCTACATTAAATCAAGTCTTGATAACACTTGGAATGATCAAGCATTGTCGGAAGAGATTCATTTCTAATCTCAAACATTTTGAAATAATGGGTATTTTTATATAAACCTCAGAGGTTACAATCTACCTATATGTCGATATTAGAATGTTGAGATTAATTTACATTTTGTAAGGACTTGCAAATCTTAAGCATGGAAATATGATGAATCTCTGATTAAAATATAACTATGTCATTACTAACCTATTCCTTAAGATAAATCATATTTTTAGTGATGTATAATAATTTTCAGGAGTACTATTACATGCATTATGCATACCAATTTGCATGCATTTGTCAATCCACTCACATGGGCAGCCACTTATTACTCTTCGATACACCTCGATTTATGCACCAATCAAGAAACGAAGATTAGAGGGAAAAGGTATTTAGAACCACTCAAACCAATTATAAAAATATTATTCCTCCTCGATTTCCTCTTGTTATCTACGATGGCCCATCATGGCATTATAATATATTGTAGACATTATGATGATTGTGGGAAAACCATCAACTTATTTTTCAATCATCAATAATACTCTAACATATATAATTATGATAAGGAGAATGAAATTTTGCATAAACACTTTTGTGTAAATTTATTATACGTGGTTACATGGAGAACAAGAGCTGTGGTGACCTCCTCTAAAGATAACTTCTTAAAAGAAGCTGCCCATCACTACTACTATATATCCATAATTTTTAATACAAAAATTATATATTAAATAATATGAAATGCCAATATTCTCACTTTAAGAAAATCTACATATGATCCCACTTTATTTTTTTATCATACAAAAATCACAGCCATTAATTATATTAAACACAACCCATTAGAATGACTAAAGTAGGCAATAATGGTCTAGGAGTATTAGCAATTGCAACTAATGGAGATTGCCAACGTGGGAATTAACCTCAACTATGGAGAAAAGGTGTTATTAATGCATGGCTTAACAACCATAGGGTTGAAGAGGCACCATTAGTGTGAAAGGGCACGTACGTTAATTGAAAAGGGCATGATTGCCTTTGGGGCAAATTGGAGAGATGTAATTTCCATTTGAATGGATGCAACGCTTGGCTGGGAATGACCATGATGGGTATAAATACCACATGGGAGGGGCTTTGGGGAGGCATATGATTATTCCATTACCATTTGATTTCGAAGCATCTTATCCCATTCCATTATTGCCATCATTCGATTGCCTACCAATTCCTCTACAACAAATTCCGTCATCTTCATACAACCAAATCACACCACCATAATTAGTCATCCATTTTATTATCGACGAGGTTCGAAGTGTTTTTGTCGACTTGTGCATTGGGACCCCCAATGAATCGGACTCCTGAGGCTCCACCCCGAGTACGGTAAAAAATCATCCAACACCATAGACGTCCGCCAGCCATCATTTCCCCGGACCCTCTGCGAATCCGACTCCAGAGGCTTCCTCCCCAGCCACCAACCACCATATTTTTATCTCGCCTTTATTTTCGTACTTTACATATTTTTATCCATCTTATTTTGTTGTCTTCTCATTCATGCAATTATTCATCAAGACTATCGCAATGATCCGTATCAAACGATGATTATCCTTGACTCTTGGAGAACTGGACCATGATATGAGGTCCGAGCTCGATTCGTGATTGTAATCGCATCCAACTCACCTCGCCCTGACATCCAAATTCGCGATGTGTTAACACGTCCAAGTCCGATTGGAGATTACCTCATAGAAAGGGAGTGATCAACACTTTCCGACCTGCACTATTGTCTTCTCCACCTTTCATTTCAATTTTTTTATTCAAATATTTTTGCAACAAAAGTATTTTTATTTGCAAAATAAAGTGCAGAATCTTCCTGTCCATGTGGACTCGACCTTGGCTTACCCTCTGCTTTGTCTTACGCAATCATAAGTTAAGTCCGATAATTTATTTGTTTGAAGTGTATTTTTGCAGGTTCGCAACGACTATTCGAGTGCAAATTCGGGTACTTAAACCCTCGAAAATATGCTTCAGGGTCATGCACTTTGCTTGCGTATTGTATGTCGAATGGGACGCCATCTCTTCTCTGTCCTAACACAACCCCAATAGCAAACTTTGAGGCATCCGACATGATCTCAAAAGGAAGAGACCAATCTGGGGCTTGTAGGATTGGGGTGCCCATGATTATTCCTTGCAATTACTTAAAGACATCAAGAGACATGTGATCGATAGTAAACTCGGTGTCCTTTCCTAAAAGATCAGTTAGCAGTTTGGCGATCTTTGAAAATCTTTTATGAATCTTTTGCAAAATCTGACATACCTGAGGAAAGATCACAACTGTCTTACGTTGGTCGGTGGTCGGAGTCATTTGATCATGCCCATCTAGGTGGGTTAAACCTCCATTCCTCTTTTGGAGATAACATGCTCCAACACAATACCTCCATCACCATGAAGTGAATATTCTCCTAAGAGAGCACCAGATTCACCTCACAATATTTTTTGAAGACTCGGTACAAATACCCAAGACATGAATCATTGTGGTCCGAGAAGTCATCCATGAAGACTTCCAAGATTTTTCCTACCATATCAACAAATACATAGATCATGCACCTTTGAAATGTATCAGGAGCATTGCATAACCCAAAGGACATGCACCTAAAGGCATAGGTACTAAAGGGGCATGTGATTGTGGTCTTCTCCTGATCCTCAGTAGTAATCACTACTTGGTTATAGCTCGAGGTCCCATCCAAGAAATAGAAGAATTCTTCTCTCTCTAATCTCTCCAAGATCTGATCAATAAATGGTCGGATAAAATGATTATTATTCATTGAGGCATTCAAGATCCTTTAATCCACACAAACATGCCACGAGGTGGGCACTCGTGTCACAATCTCCTCGTTGTCCTCATTGGTGATTGTCTGAATTCCCAAATTCTTGGAGACAATATGAATAGGTGCATCCACTTGGAATTAGAGATGGGATAAATAAAACATGTGTCGCATCATTTCTCAATTTCCATCTTCACGACCTCTCATAGATTTGGATTCAGACTATGTTGGAATTCATGAGAGGGTTTGGCTTCATTTTCAAGATAATTATGGTGCAAACCCAAAGAGGAATTTAGCCAAGGGAGGTTGGAAATGCTCCAGCCTATTGCCTTATGGCCTTTCTCCAAGATCTCTAGCAATCCAGATTCCTTCTCCTCGGTCAATTGAGAGTTGTTGATGACCAGAAACTTCTTCTCTTATCCTACAAGGGAGAAATACTTAAGTGTTGTGGGAAATGTTTTGTGCCTAGGTAAAGTTTGATCATAAAGCAACTCTGGCTCAACTAAATATGGTTCTGTGCTGATAATGGCTTGATCTATATCTAAAGTAGATACCACCAACTAATTCGACTCAGGAGTCGAATTGCAGAAGGTATCTAAGAAATCGATAAAAGCCACATTCGACTCGTCATCCTCGTCCTCTAATATTTCGAAAGGGGAAATGAATGACAAATCCAGTTGGGCCTCTGTGTCATCAAAGATGTAGGAGGAAGCGGTCTTTGTGTGATCCATTCCTTCTAGGTCATTCCGAAGGATCTCGCAAATTGTATCATGTAAAATATTCTCTCCAAGGGAGAGGGTTTCATCTGTGCTAGCTGGGTTTTTCCCCCATGGCCCAAAGGTGTCTACATGAAGGCAATCTGCTTCTGATGAAGAGTACATATAACTGGATTCAGAATCTAGTCGATGCCACCTTGTTTGCTTCATCTCTAGTTCTGAGTCTCCGCCTGAGGTTTGGAACTGAATCTTCTTGACCTTGCAGTCAAATAAGGCCCCAATTATCCTCAAGAAGGGCCATCCAAGTATGATATGGGATTCTCTCCAATTTTGAGGACGTCCATATAAAGAATTGTCAAGTCCATCATGTAATCTCGTCCCTCTACATTAATAACAATGTTCCTCAATTCTCCCATGGACCTCTTAGTGGACTTGTCTGCAAACTTGAGTATGGCTCTAGATTTCCTAAGACGTCCTAGATTTAGCTTCTCATAGAGGGGTGTTTGCATTAGATTAATTGAGGATTCATTATACAAGAGAGTGCTTCCAAACGTTATGTCATCAACATGACTCACCACATAATGGTCACCCATGTCCCATCATTTCCTTGGAAACACATTCTTAATGGTGCAAGTAGTGGCTACTGACATAACGTGCATCCCAAAATCGCTTTTTGTTTTCCTGCTGATCCTTGTTGGTGTGCATCTCACATTAAGATATTTTTGAAATGCAGGTGTCATATACACATACTTATCAAAGGGGATTGTTTCCTTAATATATTTGTTATATATCTCTGTGTTGTCAGCGGAACCTCTCGAGGATCAGAAACTATCTATAAGATTATCGTTGCTATCCCCAAAAATTCTACGACAAACAAAAATTTATGTATTTTTGCCACTTATTAACATGTATAGCTGACATGGTCGAACTTAGGGAGGCTACAAATCCCGAGGGTTATTCAATTAATCAAAAATCAATCAATAGAAAAGGCAGGAATCTTAAAGGATAACTATCCATGGTTTTGTGGAATTTTTTAACTTTTTTATTATTTAAATTTTTTTATTTCTAATTTTTATTTTTTGATTTTCAAATTTTTAGTGATTTTGATTTTTGCAATTTTTTTTAATTTTCAAATAATGAACAATATGCACAAGCACAAGAAATATGCACACTAACTATTTTTGTATTTTTTAAAAGTCAAGAATGTTCAGAAAATTACAGAAAAAATATTTTTGTGTTGTATATATTTTGAAATATTTTTGATAATTTTTTAGATTTTTATGATGTTTTGGTGATTTTATAAAAATCAAACAGTGCAAAATAAGGAAAACAGTGCATAGTCTGGAGTAATTTGCAACTTAAAAATATTTTAAGTGCACAAAACTCCTGGAAAATATTTATATGACAAAATAGAAGAAATTATTTACAAACAGGAACTGAAATCAATATTTTTGGATTTTTTTTGTAGAATTTTCTGTGATTTTTATAAGATTTTTCATTTTTCACAATTTTTTGGAGTTTTATAAAGTGTTATTGCACAAAATATGGCAGCATTTTAAAAACATCAAAATACACCTACACCAATATTTTGGATTTTTTAAGCAATTTTTCGAATTTTTATGAATATTCAAAGTTTGGGCAGACAAAATATCACTGTTTTTTATTTTTTAAAAATATCAAATGTCAATAAAATTTGATGAAAAATTTCCACAATGATATAAACTATAGCAGGAACATCCCAATTTTTTTGAGAATTTTTCGAATAATAAAAACATTTATTTCAATGAAATAAACATGCAAATTATTTTTCTGGAAATGAAAGGACCAAAATGCAAATAGTTTTAGTTTTTGCACTGAATATAGAAATAAAAAAAAGTGAGGCTCAGTTGCAAATTACCCAGGAAGCATGTGCAATACATGTGACTTTCTTTACAGAGCAAGGATGTCTTTGCATTTTAGACAACCTTCAGGGGCGGATGTGTAATTTTCCCAATCTTATATTGTAAAACACCTTAGGACTCTTTGTTGAGTTTGTTTCCAAGCCAAATGGTGAGGCGAGGATGCCGCCGCTACTGCAAAATGGAGGAGCGATGACGCGGGCGGAGCGCGGCTTCAGGCGATGGAGAATGGCAGGACGCGGGCGCTGGGGGTGGTGGCATGAGGGCACGACGAGCATGCGGCCTACGTGGGGGGGCGCGGGGCTGCACGGAGAAGGCGCTGTGGTGTCGACAGAGGGGGCGGTCGAAGGGCGCTGCCTCGCATGGCAGCTCACGCGACGACGGGCAGAGGCATGCTAGAGGGGAGACCTACATGGGGCCAGGAAGGAGGTCGCACGGGAAGCGCTGGAGGCGCTCCCGCGAGGGGTTGGCTGGCGGGAGATCGCGTGGAAGGGTCGACGACTGGCGGATGGTAGCCGGTTGGAGGCACGGGCGGCATGGATGGCGGCCCACCGTCTGCTGCAATAATTTTTTATTTTTTTATTTTATTTATTTTTAAACTGCAGGAAACGATTAGAAGAAAAAAATGTATATTTTTTTGTTTTGTTTTTTTTAAACAGCAACTGTAAAAATAGGAGAAAGGATAAAAATTTTCTTTTATTTTCTTTTTATAATTTTTTGTTTTTTTATATGATCCTGGAAAAACAAAGGCTGGAGAGATAAAAACAATTATATGGTTTTTTTATCTATTTTTATTTATAAACAAAAGATGATGGGAATGGGGATCCGATGAAAGTGAAAGGAATCAAATCCGATTCTTCGACCACTATGCGTGGTTGGAGTTGATAGATCTTGGAAGATAGAAATTGAATGCAGAGAGATCAAGAACGTGAGATGAAAAATCGAGTCGAAGCAGATCAAATCGTGATAAAAAGAATGATCTAAAAATATTCACGACGAAATAAAAATGAGAGAAATAAAACTACGATTAACCTAGATAAAAAATAAGAAAAATGTGGATATCACCTTAGGAGCGAAAATGGCAGTGATCGCCTCGACGAGGCCGAGGCGCTATCACCGGACAGCTCGGAGGCGAGGCACGTTTCTCGACAAAAAATTCTCTTGGAGATCGAACTCCTCTCCCAAAGATTGATCAAGTTGGAATGATGGAGAAGGAGACATATAAATAGAAAAGATAATGGAGATGCAATTTGATTTTTTTGACTTTTTGGATACAGAGAAAAGAGAGATGAAAATTGAAATGAGATAAGAACAAAGAGAGATAAAACTATTTACAAAATTATCTATTTTTTTGAATTTTCGTCACTTTATTTATTTGAAATAAAAATGTTACTTTTTTAATTTTTTATAGAGTTAGTTAAGAAAAAATAAATATGTACACATGCTATATACAAATATGACAATATCTACATGGGTAGATAAGCAAATTAGTTTTGTTGTTTTAAAAATTTTAATTTTAATTTTTTTATATTTATTTTTTATTTTAAATAGTTAGTAAAAATATTTACAAATATATACAAATATAATATGTACAAAATACATGGGAAAATTGCACAAACCACCCTTGAAAACTAACTTTTTACTCGTAACTCCAAAAATTTTGAAATCACTACTATTTTAAAGATAATTTAATTTAGAAATCAATGGAAGTGAGATTGTTTCAATTTGAGTTCATATGGATCTGGAATTGATCTTTCAATTAGTGCTTAGTGGCTTTTTCCAAGTGTGGTTACTTTTATTCTCTACATGATTTAATTGTGCAATTATTTTTATTAATTGGAACACATTTTTATTTACAACTTTGATTTTGAAAGTTATTTCATTTGAGGTCAATTAATGCACAAATAAATTAGTGTCAGTTTTATACAGATATACAAAAAATAAGTGAGAAGTATTTACAACAACATATAGATATTTTTTTTTCGATTATCTGATTAAGGACCCTATCTCCAGCTACTTTGTTCATGGTCGATCAGGTGAAATCTTGACCTTCTCTTGGGGTTCGGTTCACCCTGTATACAGCCTTCCTTTTTTTTTTTCTTTTCTTTATTTTTCATTTCTTTCTTTCTTTATTTATTTTAGGTTAAAAAAATATACAAATATACAATATTTACACATAGATGCAAGTTAGAAAGAATATGGAGTTAGTGTTATAAACATGTGTTTTATAAGGGATTTTAAGTTAAAATAAATGAATAAAGATGACGAATCACATATTCATCATCCCCCTATGCTTTACCTTTGCTAGTCCCTTAGCAAACACTTACTTGAAAGAATAAGTGAAGAAAAAAGAGTATGAAAGGGAAAATAAAGAAAGTAGGACAATATTGAGTATTAAACTTATATTCATAAAATTGTAGTATAGAGCTCTGTCGGACCTTTGGATTGTTAGCGTGTCGGAACTTCTGTGAGACTTAGAATTTTAAAATCGACAGCCTTCAAGTTCTACACATCATTGTCACAGTTTCGGCTCAGAGGTCATCTTAGATCAATCCTCTTCCAATAGCATACCCTATGAACATTGAACAATCGACTCATGTATGTGAAAGATTTTAGCTCTTCCCATCCAGAATACCGGACTACCAAGCAAATCTCCTCTCGAGTAACTCGTCCTCGGGGAGTTTGGTATTTCCTTCTAAGATTTGTCGCATTGTGTTCACAATCGAATTGGGGAGAAGTTAGAAGAAGGAGAAAAGAACTGGAGGGTGGCCAGTGTAGTCACCTCTCCTTGTGAAGCTGGCCAGTGTAGTCGAGTCTCCTCCAAGATCTGCAGGTTTTCTTGAGGCTTGGACCATTTCGGTCAGATATTTATTTGGTAGTGGCTTCTTTGTATTTCAATTTTTTGTGGTTCTGCTTGGATCTTGTTGTGCCCCTACGGATATAGAATCTTTTTGTTTCCGTACATGTTTTGGGGTCTTAGAAAAAATTGTGTTCAGCCGTCCATCCCTTTTCTGAAGCTTTATTTCAACCCGTACTCCGGTCTTTAGATTTCCATGCTACCAGAAAAGAAACTCACATAGTCTTCCAACATCTCGTCTGAGTTGAGTTAAGTGCATAGTGCAAGAGTACAAACTAATTCCCTATTTCAGAGTTGTACCCAGAATGAAGAGACTAGGTTAGACACTAAGAGTCAAACGTTGCACACTGTCATGTGGAACTCAAAGAATTAAGTTAAAGACCTGAAGCTTCTAAAATCATATTTCTCGGTGAAGTTCCTTTGAGAATTAGGTGGATTATGGTCCAACTAAGCTCCATTCTTCAAATTTAGTCCAGACATAGTTTAAATGTCAATAATATCCTGAAAAATGCACGTGCAAATGCAAGAAAAGATGAATAATGCAAAGGATTTTTTTGAAAAGAAATGATGCACATGTGAAAAGAACATTTTTTTGAACAATTTTATAATTTTGAACTTTTTATGGATTTTTGGAGAAAAATGCAGATGTAAATGAAAAGTTTTTTTGAATTATGTATGTTTTTATGGATTTTTGGTTTTTTAGTTTTTTTAAGAAAAAGGGTTAGTAAAATAGACAAAAGTATTTACAAGATTTTTTTTGTTTGTTTTTTTTGTTGTTTTTGTTTTGTTTTTTGTTGTTTTTTTGTTGCTTTTTTACACACGTGGATTTTATAAAATTACACATAACCACCCAAATAAACGTATTTAAAAGTACAAGTTATGTCTAAAGTATATATACAATATATACGACACCCCCCCCTATACATAGCTCGAACTGTGTCCTCATAGTGATCAGAGAGCGATAAAGGAAGACATAACTCGTGCTAAGTATAGAAAAGTGAAAAGACTCTTATGCTACAACGACTCAAAGAAAAGATAAAAAAAAGAGAAGTTGGTGATCCTCCCCTATACTTAGGATCAAGTAATCCTAAGTAAAGTGGAGTGTACAAAAAGGGAAAACCGATGAAGAGAATGTACAGACTCAAAAATAGAAAGACATGATATGAACAACATCACCCCCTTTACTTAGGGTAGAGTATCCCTAAGTATAGGCAACAACAAGAGTGATGAACAGGACAAATATGAACAACACAAATCATTCACCCCCCTTATACTTAGGTTACAACACATCCTAAGTATAGCATATATACACATACGGAAAAGGGGTGAGTGATAAAACGGGGGAAGAAAGAGTGAAACGAAAGGATATACAAGAGGAGTGGATGTACAAAGGTTAAGAAGATCGAAAGCGAACCTTCTTGCAGGACCACTGAGGTATGGATTTGATAAGGTGTAGGTCAATATTGGGATCATCATTAGACATAAACTGAGTAGGATCGACCAAGAATGTATCCCCAACGGTTTCAGATTGTGCAGGCCTAAATCTATTATTGGAAGTAGTGTGGTCATGTCTTGCCTGGGAATTCTCGCAAACATCAAAGTAAAATGGCTCGAAATCATTATCAGAAAAAGTAGGATCAATTTCATCCTGGCGAGCCTCTACTGGATCATCATCTTTATCAAAATGCCCAAATTCCTTTATAAAGGCAATCAAATCAAATATGGCATGATCGGTCTCATCTGAATTAGGGAGAATAGGAACAGACTCATTAGTGAATGTAGTCGAATTGTGTCCGTCATGTCTAGTCTCAGGGTCTGCCTTCCGCTCTAGGGTGTCTATTATATAAATTCTGCGGATGTCATCACTGCATCTCCAAATACCAGAAGGGGGAACTCCAAGGTATATGCTTTTCGAGTCTTCCTCCTTGAAGAGGAATTCCCGGGTTTCATTATCATACATATAACAAGTATCTCTGATATTATCATCGAGGTCAAATTCCCTGGGGTGGGCTAACACGGGCGGGTTCTCATGGGATGCAGGTCTCTGGTCAGTAGTGGGTGTAGTGATCAATACATCGCTCCCTACATCAGAACAGAAGCGAATCTCTCCTCAACCATAATCAATAACGGCTATCGCAGAGGCGAGGAAAGGCCGTCCCAAGATGATGGGAGGGTGCTCCACAAGGGTGGAGGTCTCCATGGCCATTACAACAAAATCTGAAGTAAAATTCATGCCCTGAATGAGAATGACAGCGTTTTCTAGAATACCCTTCGTCCTTTTGATAGATCCATCAAGAAATTGAACTATCATCCTGGTTTTCTTGAGAGGCCCAAGACGAAGAGACAATACCATAGAGAAGGTCATTATATTGATTGATGAACCGCCGTCAAAGAGAGTGTTATCACAAGAATAGTCAGATATGGATCAACTCACAAGAGGTGTGGTAGTGTTCCCTTTCTTAAAATACAGGCGGTGAGCGATGGCGTAGGCAGTATTTATGGTCAAGATTTGACGCTCAGATCTTCTCCTTCGCTTTCTCTTCTTGTGTTGAGGAGTAGATAAATCTGTCATGGCTTGTTGAAGTGGAGCTTTAATGATCTCATGAAGGGTGACTACCACTTTGGGTTCAGTCAACATTTTTTTGAATTTCTAGACCTCATCCATACAAGGGAGGAGGTCGGAATCATCATTTACACGAGGATTGCCAAGAACAGTCTGTATAATGGAATCCTCGGGGTCAAGGTTGGGACATGATGTGAATAGATGTGTGGGTAGATTATCGGGAATTTCGGTCCTCTCCTCACAAAATGAATCAATAATGTGTCTCCCATAATCTTTTTGGATTTTAAAATTTTCTCATTTTTTGTATTTTGGGTGATTGCAAGCTCTCATGATTATCCTAAAGTGAATCCATATCCTCAAATAGTGGAGCAGCATTCTGGCTCGTATTTATGTTAAATAGATTTGTAATCCTTGAGTTCATATGCTCCATTATCTGGTTCAGTGTCTCAAGTGTGGAAATCATGAAAGGTGACTCCAAAATCCCAAGATCGGGTGGGTTGAATGGGGGTGGGTGAAAATCAAAGTTCTCTCATTCCTTAAGTAATGGGTTAGGCAGATATGCACAAAAATCAAGAGGAAAGTCCTCCTAGAAAAAGGAAGGTGGATCGTATGGAGAGTACGAGGTATCCGTGAATATCAGATTAAAATAACTCCAATCGATCATCTTCGAAACAAAAGGCGGGTTTGGGAGAGCACAAGGGTCAAGTTAAAAGATATGGAGGAAAAGGCGCAAATGCACAGAAGGATCTAGCAAGGACACAAGCAATCAAACACAATACGAGCCCCAAGTTCACCAACTCTACTCAAAGTGAAGACCGTGATGGTTTAGTCAATTATCTTGTCAATTTTAGAGTTTGGTGAGAATACAATATATCGGAGCGGTTAGAGCGAGCTGTTAGGAACCCAATGCTCTTAGGAACTGGCCCAATCCCAAAGTTAGATCTTTCCCAGCCATTATGAATTGCGGACCGTGTATCGGCTACCCGATCAATTCAATCTGTTAAGGACATCACGAGTCACATTACAGACTACCGAAGAGATCCTCACTGGAGAACGACTAACCCAAAATAGTAGTCTGAAAAGAGTTCGGATGTGGCTCTATCCTAGTGTACGGGTCGCTCTCTTGCTACATAAAAACCCAATTATGAGGGGGTTACTCTCTCCAAAATAATGATTTTTTCCTTGTGTTTATTTTAGGGTCGAGTTTTCTTTAGCAGTCCTATATTTTAGGCAGTTGTCTCTTGGTTAAAATATTTTCAAAGAATCACCTATCGAGTGTCCAATTTCCTTTTTAACTTATGTGAGTGAAAACAAGGAAGGAGATCAGAAATGCCAATGCACGATTAAAAACAATGATGAATGCAGAGGTTAGAGATGCGTACCTTGTCGCCAGCACTCTACATGCAAGTGATCCACGTAGAATTGAAATAACTATCCTATATGCAAATGGAAGTGAACCGTCCTAGATGATAGCTCTATTAACGGGCAAGAACAAGTTAATTTGACTAAGTCTAAATTACGCTCTACTCTATAGGTACAGAAATTCTTGTTTATGGTGTTTGGACATAATTAATTACCTGGCTCAAGAAAAATAATTAGAGCAATCAAGAGGTAGCTCATGAAATCCACGGGAAACAAAGAAAAATAAAGGCAATGAAAAAAAATCAGTGAGGTCCCCCAAGTGCACCGGCATTGGTGAAACAGACCCTATAACAAATGAATGTCCGTTTACAAGAGTTCAATCGCTAGAAAATAAAATCTCTCTCTCTCTCTTTCTCTCTTTTTCATCTCCTTCACTTTTTCTTCACCTATTCTCATGCTATCCTGCGGCTTGGTGAAGAATCAAGCCGCCTCCGCATCTCTTGGGTGCTTCATCTCTCCTAGGATTGCCTCCTTCGCTCCGCGGGCCCTTGCAAGAGAAAGAAAACAGAATGCGTAAGAAATACATTTATCAAGTATGAGAAAGAAAAATGAAACAGATGCAGTGGATATGAACAATGGAATAATGTGGCAAATTATAAACAGATATTTACAACCAAGAATAGCAGGTCAAAAGAGAAACCTAACTACCCTCGCCGTGCTTCCCTAGCAACGCCGCCATTTTGTTGTGCACAGAACCTCTCGAGAATCGAAAATTATTGATAAGATTGTTGTTGCTATCCCCAAAAATCCCGTGACAAACAATTTTTTCTGCTACTTATTAACATGTATAGCGGACATGGTCGAACTTAGGGAGGCTTTAAATCCCGAGGGTTATTCAATAAATCAAAAATCAATTAAAAGAAAAAGAAGGAATCTCAAAGGATAACTATCATTGGTTTTGTGGATTTTTTTATCATTTTACTTTTTTTACATTTTTTTTTCTAATTTTTATATTCCAATTTTCAAATTTTTAGTGATTTTGATTTTGCAATTTTTTTAATTCTCAAATAACGAACAATATGTACAAGCACAAGAAATATGCACACTAACTCTTTTTTTATTTTTTTTAAATCAAGAATGCTCAGCAAATTACAGAAAAAATATTTTTGAGTTATATAAATTTTTAAATATTTGTGATATTTTTTTATTTTTGATGTTTTTGTGATTTTAAAAAAATCAAACATTGCAAAATAAGGAAAACAGTGCACATCCTGTAGTAATTTGCAACTTAAAAATATTTAACTGCATAAAACTCGTGAAATTATTTTTGTGACAAAATAGAAGCAATTATCTATAAATAGGAACCAAAATCACTATTTTTGGATTTTTGTAGAATTGTCTGTGATTTTTATAAGATTTTTCATTTTTCTAATTTTTTGGAGTTTTATAAAGAGTTATTGCACAAAAATTGGTCAGAAATTAAAAGACACCAAAATACATCTAAACTAATGTTTTTGGAATTTTAAGCAATTTTTTGAATTTTTATAAATTTTCAAAGTTCGGGGAGACAAAATATCATTGTTTTTTATTTTTTGAAATATCAAATGTTAATAAAATTCGATGAAAAATTTCCACAATGATAAAAATTATAGCAGGAACATCCACAATTTTTTTTAGAATTTTTCGAATAATAAAAACATTTATTTCAATGAAAGAAACATGCAAATTATTGTTCTGGAAATGCAAGGACCAAAATACAAAAAGTTGAAGTTTTTGCACTAAATATAGAAATAAATAAAAAAGTAAGGCTCAATTGCAAATTACCTAGGAAGCATGTGCAATGCACATGACTTTCTTTGCAGAGCAAGGATGTCTTTGCAATTTAAACAACCATCATGGGCGGATCTGTAATTTCCCAAATTTATATTGCAAAACCCCTTAGGCTTCTTTGCTGAGTTTGTTTCCAACCTAAATGTAGAGGCGGGGCCGCCACCGCTGCAAAACGGAGGAGTGGCGACGCGGAGCGCGACTTCAGGCGGCGGAGAACGGCAGGACGCGAGCGCTGGGGGTGGCGGCCTGAGGGCTCGATGAGCATGCAGCCCACGCATGGGGGGGGAGGGGAGGGAGGGGGTGCGCGCAGGAGGTGCTGCGGCACAGACGGAGGGGACCGGTCGAAGGACGCCGCCTCACTCGGCGGCTCGCACGGCGATGGGCAGAGGCATGCTGGAAGGGAGACCTGCGCGGGGCCAGAAGGAGGTCGCACGGGAGGCGCTGGCGGTGCTCCTGCGCAGGGTTGGCTAGCGAGAGATAGCGCGGAAGGGCCGGCGACTGGCGGACGGTAGCCGGTTGGAGGCGCGAGCGGCGGGAGTAGCGAAACGCCGTTTGCTGCAATATTTTTTTATTTTTTTATTTTCTTTGTTTTTTTTATTTTTAAACTATAGGAAAAGATTAGAAGATAAAAAATTATTTTTTTTTGTTTTGTGTTTTTTAAACAGCAACTGTAAATATAGTAGAGAGGATAAAAAATTTCTTTTATTTTCTATATATATTTATATTTATATTTATGTTTTTTTATATGATTCTGCAAAAACAAAGGATAGAGAGATAGAAACAATTATATGGTGTTTTTATCTATTTTTATTTATAAACAAAAGATGATGTGAATGGGGATCCGACGATAGTTAAAGGAATCGAATTCGATTCTCCGACCACCATGTGTGGTTGGAGTTGATAGATCGTGGAAGATGGAAATTGAATGCGGAGAGATCAAGAATGTGAAATGAAAAATCAAGTCAAAGTGGATAAAATCGTGATGAAATTATTGATTTAAAAAAATTGAGACAAAATAAAAGTGTGAGAAATAAAACTACGATTAACCTAGATAAAAAAATAAGAAAAATGTGGATCTCACCTTAGGAGCGAAAATGACTGTGATCGCCTCGACGAGGCTGACGTGCTGTCACCGGACGGCTCAGAGGCTAGGCACCTTTCTGGACGAAACTTTCTCTCAGAGATCGGACTCCTCTCCCAAAGATTTATCAAGTTTGAATGATGGAGAAGGAGCCATATAAATAGAAAAGATAATGGAGATGAAATTTGATTTTTTTTGACTTTTTGGATAAAGAGATATGAGAGATGAAAATTGAAATGAGATAAGGATACAGAGAGATAAAACTATTTACAAAATTATATATTTTTTTGAATTTTCGTCACTTTATTTATTTGAAATAAAAAATGTTATTTTTTTTATATTTTTTATGTAGTTAGTTAAGAAAAAATAAATATATACTATGCTATATACAAGTATGACATTATCTACATGGGTAAATAAGCAAATTAGTTTTTTTGTTGTAAGAAATTTAATTTTTTATTTTTATTTTTTATTTTAAATACTCAATAAAAATATTTACAAATATTTACAAATACAATATGTACAAAATACATGGCAAAATTGCACAAACCACCCTAGAAAACCATGTTTTTACTCGTAACTCCAAAAATTATAAAATCACACTCATTTTAAAGATAATTTAGTTTAGAAACCAATGGAATTGAGATTGTTTCAATTTGAGTTCATATGGAGCTGGAATTGATCTTTCAATTAGTGCTCAGTGGCTTTCTCTAACTGTGGTTACTTTTATTATGTACATGATTTAATTGTGCAATTATTTTTATTGATTAGAACATATTTTTATTTACAATTTTGGTTTTGAAATTTATTTGATTTGAGGTCAATTAATGCACAAATAAATTAGTGTCATTTTTACACAGATCTACACAAAATAAGTTAGAAGTATTTACAACAAGACACACACATTTTTTTCGATTTTCTGCTTAAGGACCCTATCTCCCCCAATTTTATTCCTGGTCGATCAGGTCAAATCTTGACCCTCTCGGGGTTTGGGTCAGCCTATATACAATATTCCTTTTTTTATTATCTTTTCTTTATTTTCCTTTATTTCTTTATTTATTTATTTTAGGTTAAAATAATATACAAATATACAATATTTACACACAGATGCAAGTTAGTAAGAATATGGAGTTAGTGTTATAAACATGTGTTTTATAAGGGATTTTAAGCTAAAATAAATGAATAAAGATGACGAATCGTAGATTCATCCCTCTACCATCTCAAAGTCATCGTTTTGGATTCTTTTGGATTTCTTCTTTCCACCCTTAAGAACACAGAGGAAATGGATATTGAGGACATCTTAGACCTTGAAACTGAAACATGTTCATCTCTTTTCAAATGAGAAGTTGAGTTCTGTATAGGACATCAACTCTGACTTTGCTTGGAAAGGAAATCATGAAAAGAAAACTATGGTGCATCTTCTGGTGATGGTGTGTCCTACATAGATGGAGATTCAAGCTCTTCATCAGGCTCGCTTGATTCACTACTAGTGTTCCTCTCCTTCATTTTGTTCTCTTTGTTTTTTCTTATATTTTTTTATTTTTTTCAGGGATTTGCATCCCTCTTATTCTGCTTAAGGTGATGCCAGTGATGGTGATGCTCCTCCTCTACCTTTAAATTCTCCTCAAGTAGACACTTGACGATGTCCTACTCCTTCTCCAATGCCTGATAAGGTATGATCACAGTCCTTCTACTCCTGAGGAACATATGTTCCACATTATCATATGAAAGGATCTCATGTGCATATCTTGAGTAGTTTAAATAGTATACCTGATCACGTGATCATTGCTGACTCCTATTCAAGATGCTGGGATTGTCTTGAACTAGGGTTGAAATAAGAGTCCTTGGTGCCATCCATCTGCTAATCTTGGTGGCGTAAGGTACGATTGAGATCTGTCCTCATGTCATGATAATCATTCTTCATCTGCTAAGCCTTATTTGTCAATGATTGATAGGCCAAGGTGAGGGACCCCAAATCACTCATGGGTGGGGTCTACTTTTTTTGCTGGCTAGAGGATGGTTTATACTGTTGTCTGTACTAGACCTGATGGCCCAACCAATATTATTGTTGTGGATGAGATTTTGAAGTGTAGGTTTTGGTGGACCCTATTGGCCATAGTGAAAAGTATGATGATGCTATTGTTGGTGATGTTGAGGCTGGTACCCATGTCCTAGCTTGGACTATACAAAGCATAGTATGGGGATGGATCGGGTGTCCTGGTTAGCTAGGGTTGGTCAGTGTGGCTAACCAGTCCCTATCCCCAACTGTCTGTTGATAGGGTCATGGTTTTACCACAGCCCGTTTATCTCAAACACTTGTAGAGGCTCCTCGTAGACTGACTCCACCTATGGGTGTACTTGTTGCTCCTGTTGAGTGTATTGTTGCTCCTCAATGGTTAATTAGCAATGATAATTATTACAATGATGTACAAAAGAAGGGTCGGGTCCCCGACCATGGTGCCATCTATTTAGCTGCTAATTGGCAGTGATAATTATTACACGTTATAATATGGCCAATTATCTATTATTCAGAAATGGGTGATGTCTCTGTGAAGAGTGACTTTGTTTAATTTATCTTGGATAATTCCATGATCGATCAGAAGGACACGAGCAATTAGCTAACTTAATTGGTGCTAAATATAAAGTTGATTGATTAACTAGCGATCTAGGTCAAGCGGATACAACCAAGATGCAATGCATGATTTTTTATGACAATTTTATGCAAATATATTAAGATGAAAATGATGATATGCAGACAAAAGATGCACAAATACACATGAAAGCTCCTAATTGATTAGTTAAACAACTTGAACATTTAATAAGAACTCAATGAAATAGATAATTAAAGCATTAAGTTTCAATGGATAAACAAGGTCAACGAATCACTCCTTAAACACCATATTTGATTAATATTGAAATAAATTCATCTAATCTGAATCCAACCAGGAAATGAATTAAGCAATAAGTTATCTAAGATCCTAATTAAATTTAGAAAAATGTAGTGTAAATCAGGGTAACTAATAGATCGGTAAACATAGAAAAGATCACTTTTTAACTTAATTTCAAGGTTGAAAAGACAATATTTACGCTTTGATATTTAATGTGTGACAAATAGATCAATCTAGTAAATTCATAACACCGCATTACAGAGAAGATAATCATCTTTAAAATGACACTAATTTCATTAAATTTGGATTTATGGTTTAAAAGTTATTAATGGTACAATGCGGGGGCATAATTACAACAAAACTATAATTAAAATTAAAACATTAAATATAGGTCCTCATAGGGATACATATATAAATATGAAATCACTTGGATAAAAACATAAAAATCCCACTGTTGGGGCTTATATGCAATATAGGAACAAAGGGGATTTTCCTAGAGGAGATAGTGGATGGATGACAGGCAAAGATGACTAAGTGATGACGATGGTGAGTAGTAGATCAAGTCATTGAATGGATGAATATGTGCATGCATAAAAATGGAAGAAGTGTAGAAAATACAAGGAATAAAGTTCGAAGCTCACTTGGAGATGAAGGGAATGACAGAGGAGCACGAAGAGGTCGGAACATGCCAATAAAGAGGAGCTTAGAGCTCCTGAGTCTTCACCTAAAGTTTCTGGCTAGGAAACTACGCTCAAGCGGCTTCGGAACAAGGGCTGCAACTTTGCCATAGGTCGAGGATCTCATCGAAGTATTAGGTCGTCTACGCTTTGCCCGAATTGTACTAAGGGACCTAATATGCAAATTGGTTATTCTTCATTTCAGATCAGGGAATGATATTCGCAATAACATTTTTTGCGTAATGGCTCGTCGTGGGCTCGCATGTCCAACAATCTTCCACTAGCCCAAAGAGGCATTAATGGGATAATCATTTAAACCCACACCCATGTGACAATCATAGGCTTTTTAGAAAATAGCTAGGTATGCTGATCAGTCACTCTATTCATTAGAGACTATGCCAAGTCCTTTTATGGTACTTGCATATCTCCTAGTGACAGTGTTCACATCCAATGTGAATGTTGCATCTCATGCAACCAATACTCAACCATGTCAGTCATAGTGTCCTTGAGCCTACACCTCAATAATTATTATGACAAGTATGTAATTTCTATTATCCTTATCAGAATACCCTTATTCCTGGAGATCTCTATCTCCTAAGGTATTCGTAGTTAAGACCTTTATATCTCCATTTATAAAGTCTTAATTTCTTGAAGATAAGACATAGAGATCACTATCTCTGAAGGCTTGTCATCTTTGAAGATATTGTTATTACTATAATCAAGTGTTCTATATCAAGAGTAGGATTAGTAACAGTTTACTACTCCCACTACATGATAGGCATCTGGCTTTTGTACACATCTAGCACACACCCAACTTCTCGAAACTGATGCACAAGGGCAAGTAGTTTTAGCATTCACATCTTCAACTCATTGAGGTGCTATCCCTTTAGATATGCCAGTACCATATCTTGAGGGAAAGAAGCCTTTCTTGAAATTTTCCAAAAAAATGGAAATGTCCAAGGTGTATCATTAATGTGACGGTCCCAATACCCTCTTCTCTTTGCTTATGAACAACGTCAGAACTAAGATCTAAGAGGTATTATTGAGATCTTATCTCAAGGTATGGAACAACCAGTCTAGAAAACACTTATTATTATCTTCCTTATATAATTCCAAATGATTAGGATGTTATCTACATTTAGCATGATGAACGCAATGGCACTCCCATAAAGTGTCACACGGTTTATCAAAATTCTATCTGATATAATAACATTTATAATTTCATCAAATCTTATGTTCTAAATACAAGAAGCTTATTTGAGTCTAAAGTGGAGTTCCTTAGTTTGCAAACCTTGCTTTCCTCAACAATGAAGCCCTGGGGCTACTTCATGTGAATATCCTCAGAGTGGTATTCATAGAGGATTGCAATCTTGACCTCCATCTTGAAGATGTCAAAGTCAAGTTGTGTAGCTAAAGTTAGCAATAATTTGATGGGTATAAGCAAGGTCACTTAAGAGCAAGTCTCATCGTAAGTGATTTCTTCTCTTTGGTGTGCAGCTCATGGCTACGAACGTGCTTTGAAGGTCTCTACCTTCTCATCAGGTTCCCTCTTTCTATTGAAGATCCATTTACACCTTAATGGATCTTACCCATATAGGTGGATCTTCAAGGGTCCATATACAACATTTGTATATGAAGTCTACTTTAGAAATTATTGCTAACATCCATCATTCTATGATATGATCTTCAAGAGGTTTCATCATATGAAGTCAGATCATTGTCAGTTTCAACTAACACATGGAATCCATCTTCAAACTTATTTGAATAGGTATTAGTGTTTCATCTTTAATTGTCCTTTTAGTTTCCAATTTTAGGAGCCTCATTATATTCTCAAGATTAAATGAGTTCCTTCACTTCATTTTTATCTTGATTCTCAAGAGTCTCATCTTCTAAGAATCACATTCTCATAGATGAGATCTTTTAAGAATCTCAAGGTCATAAAGTAGGTATCCAATACCATCCTTTATTTTCCTAATGAAGTAGCACTCTTAGGTGTTCAATTCCAGCTTACTTGCTTGGAACCTTATTAAGGATATATATTGTAGTCTCTACTATATATATATACCTTGGAACTAAGAGGTAATTATGCTAAGAATCATCATTGGTCAAATCATGTCACGCATGATCCAATTGTATCTCCCTACAACTCCTATTGAATTTAGGTTTATTAGGAGTGAGATAGAAATGATATTCATATCTCTATAAGGTATTCCATGAATTCATATAATAGGCACTGACTAACTAGATTAGATCAAATTCATTTAATCTTCCATCAAACTTTGGTTCTAAACCAAAATTGTGAAATCTTTGAACATTTCAAAGGTTTCTAAGTGAAGAGAAGAAATCTCATATCACAAATAAGCATCAATAGATATCACATATCCATAATGTTTATTCTGATATAGATGATTCACATGCATCAATATGTATGAGATCTTGAATACCTTGACATCTTACATCATTCTAAGGTAGGGATTATTGGACACTTTTACTTTTGAATGCAATATTCACAAATACGTAAGATTTGAACCTTTAGAAAATCTAAAGTTTCATCTCTTACTAGTCTTTTGATCATATCAACAAACAAATGTCTAAGGCTTGATGCCAGATCATTATCAAATGATCTTCATTCTCCTATTGATCTTTTAAGGTTTAATTTCAACTTTGAAAATGTTAGTGAATCATTCTTTAATTTAGTAGAGTCCACAAGATTTTAGATTACTATCTGAAATATCTCCATCATAACTCTTTATGATAGGTATATTACAGAATTCATGTTTATTTCCAACATTTAGAAATAAACAATGAGTGTATTCTAATATCAAGGTCGTAGAGACATTCTCTAAGACTAAGGGCTCTCCCACTGAAAATAACAAGTCCATCTATCCAATAGAGATTATTGCAACAATTGCATTAACATCCATGTGGACGACTATTGAAACTTAAGATCAATTTTTCTAGTCTTCTAAAACATAAGCAACCATTTGCAAGTGCTATTAGAAGAATGAGATAAAATTATTAGACTTTGATCTTATCAAATAAGAAAGTCAATTTCAATGATTAAGTGTAGATGTAGATTATTCCGATGCATTATACGAGTCCATCTATAAGGATCCTAGATAGACTAGATAGTCACACTATCAATACATTGTCTTATTACAGTATTGACATTCATCCAACTATTTGGATGTCATATGGAAGTCACAGAAGCACAGTCAACTCTTTGACTTTCCTTCACACTTGGGTCCAACCCATGCTTCCACTGCGCTCCCTTTATCTATAAACAACCATTGTTTAAGACAAAGGGTTTCTTATGTTGAAAGCAAAAGATTTCAATATAAGAGTATTTCAACATTTATACATGCTTCATTCAAAAGCTTCATGAATGACTTGAGTATAGACAGTAGAATGATGACACTCATCATATCTACATACATCTTAACTCTTAAAGACTTTTGGCTCAGGCGGGTATTCAAACAATTTGAGTACATCATCTCTGATAAAGCCACCATTTTGCAAGATGCAGAGAACCATGTCATTCACGATTAAAAGTCAAGAGCACTTATGTATGCCAGAACTTCTTCTTAGATTTTATAAGGATTATTCGACAATTACGAATCATCATTGACATGTCACTTCCAAAGTACATTCGATGAGAGATCAAGGCTATAGAGACATACAAACCCAAAGGTTGTAGTCCTATTATCTATTGAATTGTCATTCCTCATTATTATGAGGAAGACTTGCACATTGCAACCACGTACATTATGTGTCCAACTACAAGTACAATATCTTGATCATGGATCCAATCCATGATAATTTACTTATTATTATTGAGTATAAAATTTAGTGGGGTTTAATTAAGGACTATCTGAAATAAGAAATTTGCATAAACATATATAAATATATATATTTTACTTTAATTTAGGAATTTTTATATAAAAGTTTTCTTGCCTTGTCAACACTAAAAGTTCATTCTGTTAATCACTTTCAATGTAAGAGATATACTTACCATCATATCTCAGCAAGATCTGGGATCTCCTTCCTCTGTTACATCCCAATAATATGACAACCTGTAACTCCGATAAAAAGAAGCGGGACACATTCCGCCTTGCAAGTCCAACATGCATTTCCCAATTCGGTCTTTAGTACTCGGGCCCACCACCCCTAAGGTTATGTTGACCCATCATTAACTGAACCAATCGTCAACAAGAATACAACTCGCTATACGCAATCCAATATCGCCCCAATAATATGAGGACCCGATATTGGGGTCACTAAGCATACGCCCTTACTCTTTCGAGAAGCGAAGAGACTGATCTAAATAGATTGTATGCAGAAGCTGTCACCTCAGACATGCATCTCCTACATACAATATCTAGCGACGGAACTCTTCGCCTTGACGGGAGACAATGGATGTCACTTATATGATCCTCCATATGATATTCAAATTCTAATTAATCATCATGAATCATATTCATTATGATTAATTCTTCCAAGGGAAATAACATCTGTATTAAAATTAGAGTGTTTAATTTTTAATTAGTTTCCAATTAATCTAATCATATTAAATTAATGATTAAATTAATATCCAGCAAACAATCTTTAGTGTTACTTGAATTATGGTATTATCTCAAATACGTATTATTCTAAATTTTAATAATTGGAAAAATACACCGTGATCTCTCCTACATTATCGAGTCCCTACCCGATGTCATGGTCAGTACCGATTGGAGTGGGACAGACCGCACACGGTGCAACCTGCTAACCCTAAGCTCCCCAACTAGACACCATATCCACCTCGGGAAAAGATAATGCCAAATTGATGTGTACTTGAGATTATAATCGATCTTTTAACCGAAGTTATACCCTATATAATAATAACCAAAACATTTTTTATTAACATTATAATGATATTTACTAAACAAATCCCATATCCTATTCTAGCAACATTGTTTGTTGGAAAGTGGATTGTGTAACTCATTATGATCTAGATCATATCTAATCAATTATTGGTTAAGGCAATGTCATTTAAGGAAATAATTATCATCAAATATTTCAAAAATATTTATCTATAATTATTCCAGAAAATTAAACCATTTAATTTCACTAATTAATTAAATGACAATCACAAGATTCTTGATTAGGAAAGTAATTTCCAGCAGTGTTCCTCACTTACTAAAATTAACATATCTCAATCAATTTAAATACAAATTATGAAAAGTAAGTTTCCAAAGTTTTCTAATTTGATTTACAACAGAACCTAAGTGATTTGCATGCATTTCTAGTTGTTTCAAATCCGCAATTAACTCCATAATTACGTTAAAATTTGTAGTCCCTGGAACAGTGGATACATGTTCACTTATTTGATCATAACTTCAGCAAACGGATTCTAAATAACGCAAACTCAGATCCAAGGTTTTCCTTATTTAATGGGAAACAAAATCCAAGTTTTTTTTTTCATGTTTAAACAATTTAAACTGGGCCAAAAATAATCACTAAATAGAGATGCGAAAATGAAATGCGACAAAACTTTTGCAAACCCTAATGAACCCAAGTCTTCCTAGGTATATGGTTCGCATCCAAAACCTCTAACCTATGGATCTGATACCACTTGAAGGATATGGTTATATCTTTAAGCGCATCACAGAAGCATGAGGATCACATCGTATGCGATCAGGAGCGACCAGTCGTACTCGTTGCTCGATGCAGTGGAAATTTAAAATTTTTCATGTGACGAAATCACATGATCCAAGAACACTTCTCGGATCGTTTCATCTAAACCACAACCAAGTAATAGGATTACCTCTTGAAGCGTGGTTTCGATCGAGTCTCTAAACGAAGAGACCTCCTGTCTCAAGTCCAATCCGACGGAGGAGATGCTTGCGAGCGCGTGAATGAGATGCGCGCTTCTCGCAATCCATGTTGATGATCCAAGCTGAGAATCTCCTGATCTCGACACACGAGATCCAATGTCTTCTTCACGAGCGAGGCACACCGAAGGAGACAGAGATCCACGAGAAAACGATCGGGCAGCATAACGATGACGATGCGGCATTGGAGAATCTCTCTAGGGCATCCTTGGTGGACGACCATATGAGAGAGAGAGAGAGGGCGTGGAGAGAGAAAGAAAGAGATCCTTATAAACTCATTAGCATTTGAAGTGCAAGGGGTGCCCATCTATTTATAATATTTTGGGATCCATGGATCTCAATCCATGGTCAAAACAAATCCAATGGCTCACGTTGATTTGTGTTTCTTTTAATGGCTGAGATTTTGATGGTAAAAACCAACAACAATTAATTTAATTTGGATTAAATATTTATTGATAAATCAATATCATTTAATCCCAAATTAAATCAATCAAGCATGGATATTATGGAATGAAGATTGCCTCCTTCCATAATATGGGATTTGACGGCAATATAATGTAATCTCATGATATCTCGTGAGATTACATTATTCCATGGAAATCTCCAAGATTTACATCAACACTTGTTGTAAATTATTCAACCAGAGTATATCATAATTATTTTGTGAATATTGCAATCTTGCCATTGTAAAATTGTGAATTACATTCATAACCAAAAATAAAATGTGAATTACATTTTCATTTAATTGTCCAATGTGAATCCAATTCACATCAACATTTAATTAACAAATGTAAATTACAAATTGCTATCTCTTATATATTACAAATCACATTTATAATATATATGATTAATATGGATAATGCTATCCATATTATTCCTATCCATGATAATTAAATCACATTTAATCATCTTGGATCTCTATTCTCATGTGCCCAAATAATATGAATCACATTCACATTATTCACATCTTTGATAGTCAAATAAAATTTAATTATCTAAGATAACACTCTTTATAATATTAATCAAATTCATGTTATTCATGATAATTAAATCACATTTAATTATCCATTTTCTCAATGCTCGGATACATATATCAACAATGAAATTATCGTGAACCCTTTCAAGGATTATGCGCTTTCTCCGTAGATACTTGGATATAAGGAGACAGCGATTGTATTGTTCCATATATAGTGACTTGGATATTGAGATCACATCTCAAATCCAGATCTCAGGCCCCCCATAGACACTTAATTAAATCAAGCCACAAATCTAATCTTCTCATTGCATCTGAATCACATTCAGATAAATGTCCAATATTTGGACTAAGATCAGATTACTTCTCTGCTGAGAGGAGTCACTAAAATCCATACACATTTCATCACTCCCTAGCAATGGAAGCGTCATGGTTATATAATCTTTTATGATCACATCACCCCCAGGTATTCCTAATACTTGTACATCCTGTATACTGGAAGACCCAAAAAAATCCTGAAGTAGAAGATCAATTTTACACTGTCTACTTCAGGGATTTATCATTAAGTTTCTCATTCAATCATTGGGAGTTGGTATCGATCATATACTTTCCAAAAGCATATATCATACCTAGGTGTTGATCATATATTTTCCAAAAGTATATATCAATCATTACAAAATTAGTCAAGCTTCCAAAGAGAGATGATCGCATACGGAATTTGATTATTCCCACTATCTCATGAGTGAGCTCATGTCTTCCAGTTCAGGAAATGAACCTGTATGATCCCTTTGAGAAATTGTATTACTCATATGCCCTTGTATGCACACCAGCGCGTCGGTTTATAGACATTGATTAGGTCATCAACCTATTGGTCTGCCAAATGTACATACTCATACATATAGTAACACAACATCCTCCGGTCAGAGGATGCGTGCCTATATCATGACAGCATACGACATAGGACTTTGGTTATCTCGATCTCGTTAAGTCAACTCTTTGACATAACTAATCTGACACCTCCGAATCTCTATTCCCATGCAGAGGACCTGCATCAAGAGGTCGTTCAGATATCAGCTAAGTGAGAAAGGATTGCCATCTCCTACTCAGGCTGGAGATCCTTTCATAACAATCATTTGACAGTACTTGATGAGTCCTCAATCTAACTCTTTCGATACTCATCCAAGCACCAGACTCTATGATTCAATAATTGAATCAACAGCTATATGATCATTAAGACGACCGTGTTACATAACCCTAATTGTACTAAGGGACCTATTATGCAAATTGGTTATTCTTCATTTCAGATCAGGGAATGATATTCGCAGTAACATTTAGTGCGTAATGGCTTGCCGTGGGCTCGCATGTCCAATAAAGGAAGAATTGTGTTTGAATTTGACTAAAATGAACGATCTAAGGTGTGTCTTATTAATGTGAAGTGTGATCCTAATAGAGTACGAGCATAAGCAGTATAATATTCTTATGAAAATGCTCTAAGAGCAACGAGTACAAGTCTACCCTACAGACCACTCAAGTCGATCCCCACCCTTTACACAAGGGTGAAACATGTCTCAACACATCCCAAACCGCAGAATAATGTCCAAATTCCTATCTAGAACACTCACGAGATTCCAAATGGATTCCATTTGAAATAAGCAATTAATTAAAATTAATTACAAAAATGAAGTTTGGAAAAAAAATGTTGAAATAAAAGCTAGACTTTACACTCTCTCATGACATGACTCGATCTTAATTTTTATGTTCTTTTAAAACGGCTCAACCCTCCACCCAAGTTGCTTGGCTCCAATATAGCCACTTCGGTCCACTATGCCCTCGCACAAAAATATAAGATGTATGTTAGAGATAGATAAACACAAATAAATAAATAAATAATACAAAAAAAACTGAAAAATAAATGGAGATTAATTACAAGAAGGCATGGGGATCAGACTACCTAAGAGGTGAAAAAACTAATTTCTAAATTTTCTAATAATCAACCTAAGCAGTACCTCCCAGGAAAGGGCGTCATCTGAAGAACCCGAATTGCACTCTACTTATTTAGAGGAATTAACATGTTGTCGTCGGACAATTAAATATCAATCAAAAACCTCTAAATTAAATTAATCAATGTACGAGCGGTTGTATTTTTTTTTACTTGGGCAAGTTCAAGGTCGAACCGAGAAAGGCCACTGTCTCCTTATATTAATTTTTAGATATTTAAGCTGCTAGGTTTTTTAGGGGATTTTTTTAGATTTTTTAATGCAAATGATGTGATACAAATGAAGGTTGACGTTAAGATCAAATTAGCCAAACATGGAGAATCCAAATTAATATGCAAATAAGCTCAAACTCTAGAGGGATATTTTTCCTAATTTATTTATGTAATGACAAATATACAACACTTTTTATATTTTTTAATATATAATATGTATGCATGAAAAATCAACATCTTTATGAGTTTTTATGCATTTTTGTGCAAATGAAATGAACGTATTTTGAAAATTGAAAAAAAGGTTAAAAATTACGAAATTATCGTCATGTAATTCTTTGGAATTTTTGGATGCAAAATGAATTTTATGTTAATTAAGCAACGCATGTAGTGTGATTTTCAGTAAATTAATTTTAATAATAGAAAACTTAATTATTTTCCATAAATAAAATTATCCTAGATATGTCTAATCAATGCCAAAGAAAAATTCCAAACCCTAAAATCATTAAGTTTATAATCAATTTAAATTCATTTACATAAATCGCAAAATACTTTATTTAAGGAAATTATTATAAATGATGTGAAATTTGGATGCGTTATAGAGAATAATTAATCCTAATAATATGATTTTTGATGAATTTTTGGAATAAGGTGTGATTTAATAGCAATTACAAACCATAAATAGGGCAAAATATGTCAAATAATACCATAATAAATTATAAATTAATAGTTTCTTATAAAAATACCCTTAAATATCCAACAAGACTAGAATTAATGGTTCTACATAATAATATTATAAAAATCTAAAAGAGCAGATAAATGGTACCCGTTATTAGGGTCCAAACACAAGGGTCTAATTGCATTTACAGAAAATAAAATATTGGGGACAAATGCTGACAGGACTAATAAGTATTTACCTATACTTGTAGTTGATGTTATGCAAAATTTCTAAGGGGGTGCATGTGGAAAGTACATGCGTCAAGGCTTCAGTACGATATCTTGAAGTTGCAGTGGTGGGCTCTACAAAAGTCCCAAGTCCATGTGCGGCTCACGTGTCACTGTAGGAGATTTGGGTGGAGGCATGATGCCACAACTCCTTGAAGCTAGATGACGGAGGCTTGACTGTGGCTTGGTCCAAGGCTCCATGTGGCTGGCTCTAAGAGGTTATTTGATCCGAGCCTCCACATAGCATGCTTCATGTTATTTTAAGTGAACTGAAACTGTAGTGTTGGTGTGGATGATGTGGAGGGTTGAATATAGTTTGATCTGGAGGGGAAAGGTGGTGATGGACGGTAACTGCTGCTCGAGGGGCTAGCGGAGGAGCAGCTTACGTGTCGAAGCGCATGGTGCGAAAAGGAGGCGGTTGGCTTCACCTTCTTATCGTAGACCTACAAGGAAACTTGGAGGAGCTCGATCTCAAACCTAGACAAAGGTGATAGGAGTTAAGGGATGGTTGCTCCGATGGTGAATGTAAAGCCTTGAACTTGGTCATCTATCGGATCCTAAATCATAAGATCTGTCCCGTCAAGAAGAAACCAATAGAATTTGCTTCTTTTGAATCAGTCTTCATTTCGAATTATTATGATTTTTTGAAGAAAGAGAAGTAAGGAGGCTTAAGATGTCATTAACCCGTAATGACCATCATTAAGACTAATTAAACACGATTAAAGACACTAGTAATGGATTGAGGACCGTAATGACCATCTACAAACACTAATCCATGGTTAGCAAAAGTTAAGCGTGAGCAGTGAAGTTAAATCACGATTACTGAAAGTTAATCACAATTAGAGTTAATTAAGCATCATTAATGAATCTAGAATTCTCTGGAAAGTTCTAATTTAAGCCTTAAGTTTTGGATAACTTGGCCAAAACCATGGGTTGTTAACCGTGGTTAAGGCCTAAACCATGGTTTACTAACAATGGTTAGTGGTTTTCTGGAGCCTATAAATATCCCCCACACATTCATTATCTATGATTTCCACTACCACTACTACCTCGAGGGCTAGGGTCGGGAGGTTGGGAGGAGGAGAGGGAGGCGGGGAAGGAGCGCTATCGAAGCGCTGTCGGGAGGACAAGGAGGAGGAAGGTACGATCCTCCGACTTGGCTTCGTAAGTAAACTCTGACTTGAGCTAGGATTTTGATCATCTTCTTCTAGCTTAGTTTTCAATCCATCTTCCATTTTCGGTTCATTTTGTGTTGTGGTTCGAGGAGAAATCGATGTAACACTGATCGATCCGCTAGGTACATAATGTAATTTGTACTCGTTGTAATATGGGTACTTAGCGAATTCAGTAAGAACCAAGAAAAGATCTCCATGAAGAGTGTCTCGGCTTGAATTTATATCCTGGCAAGTCCAGGGTCGAACATAGGGAGGCAAAGGAATAACATCAGGTTAATTAAGAAAACTTTGGTCTAAGTTTCCAATGCGGATTTTTTTGTATTTTTTATGCAAACATAAATGCGAATGCAATATGCGGATGAATAATGTTAATAAGGAAACATGCAACTTAGCCAAATCAATTTTAATAGGAAATAAGTCCAATTTATCTACATTATATTTTTCCCAAAAAACCTAATCCAATAATGAATGCAAAACATATTTTTTGAAAATTTAGGGGTTAAAATACAACAATGAAAAATGCACACGTTTTATGAGTTTTTATATATTTTTTCACACAAACAGGATGCAAAAATTATGAAAATTTTATTGGAATATAAACATGATACAATGAGGTTACAATATTTTTTTGTGAATTTTCTGACAAAATATAATTTTTTATGGATTTTTAATGAAAAAAGAGTGACAGCAAGTAATTAAGTCCTAATAAATCCACAATGTCAAATTTTCGAGAGATCAAGTTATCTCAAAAAGGTAATTTAAAATGTAATCCAAGAGAGTTTGAATTTTACAAAAATATACTGTGTATTTAATTAAAAGTCAATTACAAAAATTACTCTACTATGTTTTGAAGCACAAGACAACTCCAATTAAGATGAAATTTGGATACTATTTAAAGCAAAGCATCAGTTCTGATTTTTTTGGAATTTTTGGAGCAACCGTGAGTGAAATATGAATTTAAGAGCTCAATCTAGGTTCAATATATAATTTTTCACTTGAACAGTTTTACATAATTACTCATAAGTCAATAAAATACAAATAAATGTCCAGATGATAGAGAATTAGTTGCTCAACAACATGAAATTTTTCATTAAATAAAATGATGCTCAACAAATGTCCAAATTAACACATAAATATAGGGTCCTGATTGCAATTCCAAAAGATAAAGTTTACAAACAAACTATATATAGGGATTAATAGGAAATTGAAATAAAACAATTGTGATTTTAACACAAATGATAAAAATACATAAATGCACATTCTTCTTCTTGTTGTTCGCAGGTAGGGCATGAAGTAGAGAAGAGGACGGGCAGTGCACGGTTGCACGCGCAGGCTGTCGGCAGAGTAACCTTGCGTGGCAAGGAGATGGGAGCGCGGACGAGCGGCGTGGAGGAGGTGGAGCAACCGTCACTGGCGGTCGGGTGGACGTGCATGTGGGTGAGGTTGCACGGAGGTGCTATGTGGCATGGACGGCAGCTGCGGTGGTCGCAACCTGGAGGAGGGTCGGCTGAGGGAGGACCGGACGGACGGTTGGATGGCGGCCGGTTGTGTGATGGTGCACCGTAGGTGGGAGGTTGCGGGCGGAGGCCGTTGAGCGGCCAAGGGGGAGCAGGGACCTGGATGGTGATGGCTGGACATGCGGTAGAGGGGGGCATTGCTGCGGTGGCGTAGGAGTAGGTGTGTGACAGCCATGGCCACGCATGGCAGTTGTGATGATGGAGGGCGACGGCCGTGCGTCAGCGATCTCATGTGGTGGAGCAGGGGTCGGTGGTGGAGAAGCCGACTCCTATTTGTTTTTTTCCTTTTTTTTTAAATTTTTTTTGTTATGATTTAAAGAATTTTTAATTGATTTTTTTATTTTCTTAAACATGGAATAAACAAGAGATGAAAAGGAAGATAGTGTGGTGGTGATATGCAAACATATAAACAAATGAAGGTGTTTGGGTGGTAATGTGTTGTGATAAAAAAATTGAGAAAATGAAAACAGTGATGAATGATAAAAATGGGATAATTACCTACGATGGAAGCAGGCTCCTGTGATGTGCTTACGAGAAGGATGGTCTTCGCTCGAATCGTCGGCGAGCGATGAGCTTGGACAGCGCGCGGATGCGGCTGCGATGTTGGCCAAAAATCCAATGAATCTCACTGGAGATGGGGATGTCGTCGCTCAACCATGGTTGCGTCGCTTTCACCAATTCAACTCTGAGAACTATGCTCTCCTCACATAAAGATGGATCAAGTGCAAAATGAGCAGGATGGGATGTATATAAAGAGGGGAAAATGAGAAGTTATGAAAGTGGTGGAGGGGAGGTTAATAAAATGGTGGAGTTGAATTAGAAGTTAGAAAAAATGGAGGAATATTGGAGTTGAATGGGTGGTTATTGTAGAAAATGGAAATTAAATAAAAATAAATAGTAGCCTACTTTAAATAAGAGAATAAAATAAACAAGAAAATAAAATGGATGATATACAAAAGTAGGTCCATAAAAACACTATATACATGGATTTTTTTTTACTTTTATAGTTTTAACTTTTTTATTTTAAATAAAAGATATTTACAAAATATTTACATAAATATCAGCAAAATAAAATGCAATAAAGAACAATATGTGCACAAAAATACCAAAGTCAAATTTATTACATTATATACAACGAGGTCCCAAAACTTAAATTTTGCAAACGAGCTTCAATTTTAATGAAACCACTATCATTGGATAGATAATTTTCTAACTTAAACTTTAAAAGTGAATTTGGTGAATTTGGAGTTTCTACGGAGCAGGAATTTGGCCAGGAAGTTAGACTTTACGGCTTTTTCTCTTTGAGTTCTAGGAGCATTTATTTGAGATGAAATTTATTTTATATTTTTGTATTTTTATGTACATTTTTATGAACAAGTCAGAGAAAGAATTAGCTGAAAAGGATTTGTAATGAAATTACAAAAAATACATGATGATTGGGCTATTTACAGATGAAAAATTCCTTTATTTTACAGCTTTTTAATATTACTTTATTTTGTACAATATAATATGTAATAATTAGTGTATATTATTTACAAGAGTCATTTTATTAATTTACTGAACTTATGGACATTTATATGAGATTTTACTCATGGATTTTGCTAAGATCAATATATTGAGATGATGAATCGTGGATTCATCATCCCCCCTCCATATTTAAACTTTTCTAGTCCTCGAGCAAATAAAGAATGAATAGGTTGGATTAACCCCTAACTGGGCATGTGAATACAAGACCTAATCCGTATAAGAACTCTCGATTTTACAGATCCTAAAATTCTAATCTGAACCAAGCTCTAGTCAAAAGGTATCCAATTTCCCTAATCATCAGACTCTCTTTGTATACATACATAGTAGGGATATGACTTAAGTGTGGACTGCAGTTATAAGAGTAGAGTCGCAACATCACCCAAGGTTTCAATACAAGAGAATCTCCTAAGAACTTGATCCTCAACTCTAGGGAATAATTCATTTCTTGCATCCAATCCACCGTCTCTTTAGTTTTCAGACTTAAAAGTGTCGATGGAATGCCAGTTGATAGAGTCCAAAGGATTGTGTCATTTTTTCTCTCCCTCTCATTGGAATAAGGATCCTCTAGAGTGCATTATTAACTCGGTACATATATTTTTTGGTTGTTGATCAGTGTGTCCGTCAAGAGAAGTTGGAGTCGTCTACACTTGTTTTCCTGGGAGTACATTGGGGTGTGTCATTTTTGAGTACCTATCGTACCTTCTACAGCCAGGCTTGTATCACTATACGATGCAGAGCCCTTTTTGGGTGCTAGCCGACTCCTTGGTCCTAATAATGGTGGTCCAAGTGGACACTTTGAAATGGTTGAGAGCGCTTGCCTTTAGTGGAAGCTCTTTGATATTTGACTTTGTATGGTGAGAGCTTTTCTTTCAACATTTCCTCTTTTTTTCCTTTAATTTTGGCTAGCTGCACTACTTTTACCAAGAGTCAGCGCACATTGATCAACAAAAAAATTTAAATTTCATCACACCTTGGCACATAGGTAAATGTCAAGAGATAATATAAGAACCATGATCTCATACTGTCTAAAGGTGCTGACACTCAGGTTTCATGAAGCATTCATTGATTTTATCCCGTCCTCAAGCATCATAAAATCAAGTCCAATCTCAAATCCCTCATCCCAATTCCTTAAGTGAAATTTCAACTAATCTCATCACAACGGCAGTCGTGTATGTGAGCTTCTGATTATATTCTTAAGGTAGAGACTAAGCATGCAATATAGCACATAAATCTTTCAAACTAGGGAAATGTGAATAATTAACTCAAAGACCCTAATGACTAAAGCTGGTTAACTCAAAATCTCAAGACCTCATAAACCAAATGTTCTTGACCTTCACTAGTCTTATGTAAATGTGAAAGTGTCAGGGACAAAACCAACTTATTAGTTAGGTCTTCTTGTGATTTTAATTTTTGTGATTTTTTTTGAAAAAGAAAGAAAGGAAGAAAGAAGATTTTAAAAAATGATTTCTTGTTTTTTTTTAAATTTTTTTTAAAAAGAAAAGAAAATAAGATTTTTTTTTAAAAAAGGTTTTCACTTTTTTTCAAAAGATTTTTTTTGAAAAAAACACACTCTCTTTTTTTTAAAGCAGATAAAGAATTAAAAGAGATTTTTTTTTGAAAAAAATTGAAAAAGTTTTTTAAAAGGGATTTTTTAAATATATAATATATTTTTTAGAAATAGAAGAGTTTTTTTAGTTTTTTTGTGTTTTTTAAACCAATTTTACCCACCCCATAAATATTTTATAATATATACAAAAAATACGTGAAAGTACGAGCTATGGGTAAAGTATATATGTAATATATACACGCCCCCTATACTTAGCATGTGTTATGTCCTCAGAGCACAAAAGCGAGAAAATAAACATAGCTCATGCTAATCGTAGGAAAACTAAAATAATAAAAAGTATAGAAGTCGATCCGCCCCCCTATACTTAGGCTCTAGTCAGCCTAAGTGTAGAACAAGAGCAAAAATGGGGCGGACGAGGTTATGAGGAGAAATGGATGAATATATACATATGGCAGCATCGCCCCCCCCATACTTAGGCTCTTGTCAGCCTAAGTATAGGACAGGAGTAAGTGTGAGAACCGACGTGATCTGGAGAATATACAGAGAAGGGCTAATGTACAAGAGGAATGAATATTCTAAGCTGTTGAATCTTGATGTTGCATCTTCATGAATAATAATATGATGTATCTGGTATGTGCTCACTCTCCATGAACTTGATGATCTCGACTTGGACTAACTGCTCTTTAGAATCTACAAAATGCTTCAACAGTTGTCCATTCACCACATGAGACTGTGCACCATCTGTGAGATCGACTATCTCTACACTTACATTCCTGTGTACTTTTTTAACAACAAAGGGACTCGTCCATTTAGATTTGAGCTTCTCATGGAACATCTTCTACCTGGCATTAAACAGTCATACCTTTTGCCCAAGGACAAAGTCATTGCACCAAATGTGCTGATCATGCCATCTCTTCACTTTGTCCTTATAAATCAAATTATTGTCATATGACATGTTTCTGATTTCCACGAGATCGTTCAAGTTCAAGTCTCGACAAAGCTTCCCTAGGTGACAACTCCAATTATTCTGCTTAATTGCCCATTCGGATTTGTGAATAAGCTCTGCGGGCAAATGGCATGGCTTTCCATAGATCATTATGAATGGTGAATTACCCAATGGTGTCTTGTAGGCTGTCCTATAGGCCCACAAAACTTGGTTCAAGAGCTGGGACCAGATCTTTCTATCGGGACGAACCAACTTCTGCAAAATACTCTTCACCTCTCTGTTCGAAACCTCTGCCATGACATTGGACTATGGGTGGTAAGGACTAGTAACTCTGTGCTCAAATACATAGTCCTTAGCTAAAGATCTCACATCTCAATTCATAATGTGGCTACCCCCATCAGATATCAAAACTTTTGGCATCCCAAACCTAGCAATAATATGGTCTCTCATTTCTGCAGTTCAGGTTGGGATAGCCTCCACCCACCTAGATAAATAGTCAACCTCCAACAATATGTACTCATGTCCTTGGCTGTTGGGAAAGGGACCCACAAAATTTGTGCCCCATGCATCAAAAATATCATAAATAATCACTGGCTGCTTGGACATCATCTCTCTGTCCAACTATCCCTCTCATCCTTTGACAAATCAGGCACGACCGCACAAAATCAATAGCATCTCGAAACAGGGTCGGCCGATACAATCCACATTGAAGTAACTTGTGAGAGGTTCTCTTCCCACAATGGTGTCCTCCAGCCTCAAGTGAATGACAATATGTCAAGACACTCTAGTACCCCTCCTAAGGAATACACCTTCTCCAAACACAATCCGATTGTTCGAAGAAAATGAAATGATCGTCCTAGTGGTATCTCCTCTAATCCGACTTCAGTCGGTCAATGTTGCTCCTATTCCAACCATGGGTAACCTGCTTGAAGACAAGATAGTTCACTATGTTGGCATACCACGAGAGTAAGTCAATAACACAAATTGACTCATCTGGGAAGGTCTCTCTAATCCACTCATAATCAGGAGAATCCTTAAGTTCAATCCGAGAAAGATGATCAGTCACAACATTCATTACTCTAGGTTTATCTTTTATCTCCAAATCAAATACCTGGATGAATAAAATCCACCTAGGAAGATGTGCCTTTACATTCTTCTTTCCCATTAAGTACCGAATTGTTGTGTAATCAGTGTAAATTGTCACCTTAGAGCCCATAATATAAGACCTAAACTTCTCGAGGGACCATACTACAGCGAGTATTTCCTTTTCAGTCACGGTGTAATTCTTATGTGTAGGGTCTAATACTTTACTCATGTAGTGGATAGCAAACGGGATCCCCTTTCATCATTTTCCTAATCGAGGGCCCATAATACAACGAGTAATTCCTTTTCAGTCACGGTGTAATTCTTTAGTGTAGGGTTTACTACTTACTCATGTAGTGGATAGCAAATGGGATCCCCTTTCATCATTGTCCTAACATAGCTCCTATAGTGAAATCTGAAGCGTCAGTCAGGATCTCAAAGGGGAGAGACCAGTTAGGAGCTTGTAGGATAGGCGAGGCACAAATCTTCCTCTTCAAGAGCTCAAAGGCCTCTAGACACATGTGATCTACAACAAACTATGTGTCTTTCCCTAAGTGCTCAGTCAGTGGGCGGGCGATCTTTGAAAAATCCTGAATGAATCTCCTATAGAATCCAACATGCCCTAGGAATAACCGCAAGTACTTCACATTGGTAGGTGGATCGAGTTTCTTGATAACCTCCACCTTGGTAGGGTCAACCTCCATTCCCCTTTTGGATATGACATACCTCAACACGATACTTCTGTCACCATAAAGTGACTCTTCTCCTAGGAGAGTACCAGATTTACCTCTCTACACCTCTTGAGGACTCAGTCTAAGTGCGCTAAACATGTATCAAAGGAACCACCATGGACTGAGAAGTCATCCATGAACACTTCTAAGAAATCTTCCACCATCTCAAAAAATATGGAGATCATGCACCTTGAAATGTGCATGGGACATTATAGAGCACAAATGGCATGCGCCGCCCGCCCACTTCTCTACTTCATGCCCTACCTGCGAACAACAAGAAGAAGAAGTTGCATTTCTATTTTTTTATCAATTTGTGTTAAAATAGCAATTATTTTATTTCAATTTTCTGTAATTACAAAGTAGTCCCTATATATAGTTTGTTTGTAAATTTATCTTTTGGAATTGCAATCAGGACCCTATATTTATGTGTTAATTTGGACATCTGTTGAGCATCATTTTATTTAATTAAAATTTCATGTTGTTGAGCAACTAATTCTCTATCATCTGGATATTTATTTGTATTTTTGTGACTTATGGCTAACTAATTAAAACTGTTTAAATGAAAAATTATACATTTTACCCAGTTTGAGCTCTTAAATTCATATTTCACTCATGGTTGCTCCAAAAATTCCACAAAAATCAGACCCGATGATTTGACATGTGCATTAATTAGTATCCAAATTTCATCTTAATTGGATTTGGCATGTACCTTAAATAAATTGTAGAGTGATTTTCGTAATTGATTTTTAATTAAGTACGCACAATATATTTTTATGAAATTCAAACTCTCCTGGATTGCATTTTAATACCTTTGTGAGATAATTTGCTCTCTGAAAAAATTGACATTGCGGATTTATTAGGATTTAATTACTTGCTGTCACACGATTTTCATTAAAAAATATATAAAAATATTTATATTTTGTCAGAAAATTCACAAAAAAATAACTGTAACCTCGTTGCATAATGTTTTAATTTAGTAAATTTTCATAATTTTTGCATCATGTTTGTGTGAAAAATTACGTAAGAACTCATAAAAAGTATGCATTTTTCATTGTTGCATTTTAACCCCTAAAATTCAAAAAAAATATGTTTTGCATTCATCATTGGATTAGTTTTTTTGGAAGAATATAATTTAACTAAATTGGACTTATTTCCTATTAAAATAAATTTGGCTAATTTGTATATTTCCTTATTAACTTAATTCACCCCATATTGCATTCACATTTATGTTTGCAAAAAATACAAAAAATCCGCATTGGAAACCTAGACCTAATTTTTTTGAATTAACCCGAGTTGTTCCTTTGCCTCCCTGTATTCGACCTCGGACTGACCCGAGATATAAATTCAAGCCGAGACACTCTTCACGGAGATCTTTTCTCAGTTCAGAATGATTCACTAAGTACTCATATTACAATGAGTACAAATTACATCAAGTACCTAATGGACCGATCAAATGGCAACGTTGTCGGGATGGTGCGCTGCAGGTGGGAGGCAGCGGGAGGAGGTCGTTGAGCGGCCAAGGGGGAGTAGGGGCATGGAGGGTGATGGCTGGAGCTGCGGTAGAGGGGGTCGTTGCTGCGGTGGTGCTGGAGTAGGCGTGTGATGGCAATGACCGTGCACAGCGGCTGTGGCGATGGAGGGCAGCACCGTGCGGTGGCGATCTCGTGTGGAGGAGAAGGGGTCGGCGGTGGAGGAGTCGACTCCTGCTTATTTTTTTAAAAAAATTTGTTGTTGTGATTTAAATAATTTTTTAATTGATTTTTTAATTTTCTTAAACAGGGAATAAACGAGGGATAAAAATGAAGTGTGGTGGTGATATGCAAGCATATAAACAAATAAAGGTGTTTGGGTTTTAATGTATTGTGATAAAAAAATTGAGAAAATGAAAATGATGATGAACGTTAAAAAAGGGGATAATTACCTATGATGGAAGCAGGCGCCTCTGGTGTGCTTACGAAAAGCACGGTCTTTGCTCGAATCATCGCCGAGCGATGAGCTTCGGCAGCGCGCGGATGCGGCTGTGATGTTGGCCAAAAAGCTAACGAATCTCACCGGAGAGAGGGTTATCGTCGCTTGACCGTGGTTGTATCGTTGTCACCGATTCAACTCTGAGAACTATGCTTTCCTCACATAAAGATGGATCAAGTGCAAAATGTGGAGTATGGGATGCATATAAAGAGGGAAAAAATGAGAAGTTATGAAAGTGGTGGAGAGGAGGTTAATAAAATGGTGGAATTGAATTAGAAGTTAGAAAAAAATGACGGAATGTTGGAGTTGAATGGGTGATTATTGTAGAGAATGGTAATTAAATAAAAAATAAAGAGTAGCCTACTTTAAGAAAGAGAAGAAAATAAAGAAGAAAATAAAATGGATGATTTACAATAGTAGGTCAATAAAAACACTATGTACTTGGAATTTTTTACTTTTCTAGTTTTAACTTTTTTTGTATTTTTAATAAAATATATTTACAAAATATTTACACAAATATCAACAAAATAAAATACAACAAACAACAATATGTACACAAAAATATCAAAGTCGAATTTATTACATTATGTACAATATACAACGAGGTCTCGAAACTCAAATTTTGCAAACGAGCTCCGATTTTAATGAAACAACTTTCATTGGATAGCTACTTTTCTAAGTTAAACATTAAAAGTGAGTTTAATGAATTTAGAGTTCATAAGGAGCGGGAATTTGGTTGGGAAGTTACTTTACAGTTTTTTTGTATTTTTATATACATTTTTATAAACAAGTCAGAGAAAGAATTAGCCGAAAAGGTGTTGGAATGAAATTATTAAAAATACATGAAGATTGGGCTATTTATAGATGAAAAACTACTTTATATTATGGCTTTTTATTATTACTTTATTTTTGACGGTACGCGGTCCTACCTTTTTAATGTGTCGGATTAACTGTTTCGTTGCAGTAGGATAGATCCACGTCGATCGAAAATTAACCGCACAAATCGTCGAATGAAATTAACGTGTGGTCTTATGTTTGCTTAGCCTGGGCAAGCCCCAGGGTCGACTCAAGGAGGCAAAGGAACAACTCGGGATCAATTTAGAGGGACTAGATTACGATTTTCCAAGTGGTATTTTTTTATAATTTTTTCGATGAATGTTAGTAATATATACACAATAGAGTTGGTTTTATTAGATTCGGAGTTAAAATAAAATATATACAAATAGGGTATTTTAGCTAATATACAAGTGACTATTTACAAGTGAATTTGGCTTCTTATTTAATGCAAATATGAATGCTAAAATGCATATATTAGTTATGCATGCGTGAATGCTAATTATGCGATATAAGTGGAAATATGCATCTAATTACTCGGGAACAAAGCTCTATTTTCAACTTTTAGAGTCATGAATCACAGATTAATCATCCCCCTATACTTAAACCTTGCTCGCCCCCGAGCAACTAAAATGAAATGCAAGAGTGAAATGATTTTGGGTTCCATACCAAGGTCATGAACAAAAGTTGAAAATGGAGCTTGACTCAACCTTTGGATTAATTGTGTGGCGGAACCTTATTGGGACCTGAACTTAAGACCTAACAGACTTCAAGTTTCACAAGTCTTCTATTCAAGATTCCTCAATAGACAGGTCAGAACAAATCCTCAGACGCAGATTTCTGATGACTATGATTCTTACTTGTACTGTGTAAGTAAAATGTAACTCTCCACATCAGAAATGGCTCAGAAACAACCTCCTCTAACAAGGTAACTCAAATTACCCGGTCTAGTAACTTTTTCCTCGAGGAGCAGGGTATTCCCTTCTAAGTTCAAGTGCGACCAGCTCAAGAGTAGGGGGTAGAGAGAAAGAATGGACGGTAGCCAGTGTAGCTACCTATCCCGGAATGCCTGACCAATGTAGCCAAGTCATCCAGCTGCATTTCTTTGCTAAATACATACTCCGACAGGTATTTTTTTTCACTTGGACCTGTCTGATTTTTTGGAGTTCTTGCTTTTTTTTTGAATTATATACAAGGTGCAGCTTGTACATCAGGAGTTTTTCCTCTTGAGCCAATAGACTATCCCTCTTTTAAAGCATTATTGCAACCCACAGCATCCCGTCCTTAGACGTCAACACTACCAAACTAGGTTGAGATGCACTACCCACCCTAGAGGAGGACGGATGTTTCCACCTGTGTGCTACTCCAAGCTAAAGGATTCTACCTCCTCACCACCTCATCAATGAAGAGCTACGTGCATTGTGCTTGTCCAAGTTAGGTCATTATCTAAAAGAATCATGCGTGTGCACGAGATATTCTAATTAGACTAATCAAGATGACATGTGAACATAGACTTGCAGACTCAAAGAATTAAGGCATTCGACCTGAAAAATCATAACTCCAGCTCCTATAAGGTTCCTCTGAAATTAGGTGGATTAAGGTCAAATCAAGTTCATCCTCAATATCTACTCATAACTGGTTCAGAACCCACTAGCTTTTTACTTTGCATATGCCAGATATGCTGATGAGATGTGGATAACATGCTATGTAAATGAATGAAAATGCAAGACTCTTTTTTTTGATGCAGAGATGATATGCAAGATTAAATAGGAAGCCTCTTTTTTGTTTTTTTTGTTTTTTTTGCTTTTTTTTGTTTTTTCAAAACTTTAGTATACCTCCTATGTTACAATAATTTATAAGAGTTTATAAGTATTGTACAAATTATGCAAGTGTTATACAATATACAGGTATAATTTTTTTTCAATTTTTATCCACCCGTAATTATTGCAAAATATATACAAAAATACGCGAAAATACGCGAAAGTATGGGCTATGGGTAAAGTATATATGTAATATATACAAGCCCCCATATACTTAGCGTGTGCTATGTCCTTAGAGCACGAAAAGCGAGGAAAAAGACATAGCTCATGCTAAGCATAGGAAAGCAAAAATAACAAAAAAGTATAGAAGTCGCTCCACCCCTCTATACTTAGGCTCTGGCAGCCTAAGTGTAGAAGAGGATAAAAAAATGGGGCGGGCGAGGTTAAGAGGGAAAATGGAGGAGTATATACCCGGCGGGCATCGGTCCCCCCTATACTTTGGCTCTGGTCAGCCTAAGTATAGGACAAGAGTGAGTATGAGGACCGATGTGATCTGGAGAATGTATAGTGAATAGACTCAAGTGGCTCATCCCCCCTATACATATGATCTGGTCATCCTATGTATAGTCCAAGATAGTGATCAATGAGGCGGGGATGGATTACTAGAGTTGCGGGGAAAAAGGACGGAATGTACAGGAATGATGATATATACAAGTGAGTCGGTCTGAATCTTTCAAGATGCTGTTGATGGCTAGAGCTCACTGCTGCAAGGTCTCATACGCAGCTCGAGGTGTATCTGCTGAATCTGTCTTGCGCATGAATACCATCTCCTCAACATGGACTAACTCCTCATTGGATTCAACGATGTGCTTCAACAGTTATCCATTCACTAGGAATGTCGGTGCGTCATCTGCGAGATCTAAGATCTCGACACATCCACTATCATGCATCGTACAGATGACAAATGGGCCTGTCCACTCGGACTTAAACTTGCCATGGAAGATCTTCAACCTATCATTAAACAACCATACCTTCTGTCCAGGAACAAAGGTCTTTCGTCTGATATATCTATCATGCAACCGCTTCACCTTGTCCTTGTACACCAAACTGTTGTCATATGCGCGATTCCTGACTTCCACAAGCTCATTCAGATCCATTTCTCTCTGCTTCTGCCCACAGTGTGTGTTCCAGTTGACCTTCTTGATTGCCCATTCTGATTTATGCACTAACTCTACGGGCAAATGGCATGGCTTTCCGAATACCATTCGGAATGGGGAGGTTCCTAATGGTGTCTTGTAAGCTGTCCTATACGCCCATAGGACCTGATCCAAGATCTGAGACCAGTCCTTCTTGTCTGGACGGACAAGCTTTTGCAATGTAGTTTTCACCTCCCTATTTGACACCTCATCCATACCATTGGTCTGCAGGTGGTAAGGACCCGCGACACGATGTTTGATGCCATAGTCCTTCAGGAGTTTCTTCACCTCCCGATTTACAAAGTGTCTACCCTCGTCTGATATCATCATTTTGGGGATCCCTAACCTAGAGATTATGTGTTCTCTGATGAATTTATAGACAGTCCTGCTGTCTGCGGCTCGGGTCGGGATAGCCTCCAACCACCTGGATAGATAATCTACCGCAAGAAGGATGTACTCGAATACATGGCTAATAGGGAATGGGCCCATGAAATCGATGCCCGAAGCATCAAAGACATCACAAATGATGGCAGGCTGCATAGGCATCTCATCTTTGGAACCAACGGTTCCTCCCATTCTCTGACATACTAGGCACAACTTCGCAAAGGTGATGGCATCGCGAAACAGAGTCGGCCAGTAAAAGCCACACTAAAGTACCTTCCATGCGGTTCTCTTCCCGGAGTGGTGTCCTCCTTCCTCCAAGCTGTGGCATAAAGAATAGACACTTTGGTATTCCTCCTGAGGAATACATCGTCTCCAGACACAATCAGATCCTTTGAAGAAAAGGATCGGATCCTCCCAATGGTAGTGTCTAGCATCCGACTTCAGTAGGTCAATGTGGCTTTTGGGCCAATCTTCGGGAACTTTCTTGGAGACAAGATAGTTCACGATGTTGGTGTACTATGGGAGTGAGTCGACAACAAAAATCGAATCGTCAGGGAATGAGTATCGAATAGGTGAATCCTCGGAAGTATTAAGATCTTCAAGACGAGAGAGACGATTAGCTACTACATTCTTCTTTCCAGGTTTATCACTAATGTCCAAATCAAACTCCTGGATAAGTAAAATCCACCGAAGAAGACGCGCCTTCGCGTCCTTTTTCTCCATCAAGTATCGTAGCGCCGTGTGGTCAGTGAACACGATTACCTTGGATCCAATTAAATGAGATCTAAAATTATACAAGGCAAACACTACTGCAAGCATTTCCTTTTCCGTAACTATATAGTTACGCTGAGCGGTATCAAGCACTTTGCTTGCGTAGTGGATTGCGAACGGGATGCCATCTCTTCTCTGTCCTAACACAGCCCCAACAGCAATGTCTGAGGCGTCCGTCATTATCTCAAAAGGTAGAGACCAATCTGGGGCTTGTAGGATAGGCGCGTCCATGATCATTCCTTGTAATAGCTTAAAGGCCTCAAGACATTTGTGATCAACAACAAACTCCATGTCTTTTTCTAAAAGCTAAGTTAGCGGTCGGGCAATTTTAGAAAAATCCTTGATGAATCTTCCATAGAATCTGACATGCCCGAAGAACGACCGCAACTGTTTGACGTTGGTTGGTAGCTGGAGTCGTCTGATCACATCTACCTTTGCAGGGTCAACCTCCATTCCTCTCTTGGAGATAACGTTCCCCAACACAATGCCCCCCGTCACCATGAAGTGACTTTTCTCCCAGGAGAGCACCAGATAGACCTCACAACATCGTTTGAGGACATGGTCCAGATTCCTATGACAGGAATCGAAGGAATCGCCGTGGACCGAGAAATCATCCATGAAGACTTCCAGGAATTCACCGACCAATTCGGTGAATACAACAATCATGCACCTTTGAAAAGTACCTAGAGCATTGCATAACCAAAAGGGCATGCGCCTTAAAGCATAGATACCAAAGGGGCATGTGAACGTGGTCTTTTCCTGGTCCTCCGGAGGTATGGGTACTTGATTGTAGCCCGAGAACCTATCCAAGAAACATAAGAACTCTTTCCCCGCTAGTCTCTCTAGGATTTGATCAATGAATGGTAGGGGGAAGTGATCCTTCTTCGTCGTAGCATTCAGGCGTCTATAATCCACACAGACACGCCACGACGTGGGCACTCGCATCACGATCTCCTCTCCATCCTCGTTGGTGGTCGTTTGAATTCCCAACTTTTTTGGGACCACATAGATCAGAGCCACCCATTTAGAGTCGAAGATGGGATAAATAAAACCCGAGTTGCACCATTTCTCTATCTCCTTTGTCACTACCTCTCGTAAATTTGGATTCAAACGACGTTGGAATTCACGAGAGGGTTTGGATTCATTCTCCAAGTAGATATGGAGCGAACACAGAGCGAGATTTATCCCGTGGAGATCGGAAATGCTCCAGCCTATCGCCTTGCGGTTTTTCTTCAGGATCTCTAGCAAGCGAGATTCCTGCTCCTCGGTCAATCACGAACTGATGATGACCGGAAATTTCTTGTCCTGACCCACAAGGAAGGCATATTTCAGTGTTGTGGGTAAAGGCTTGAGCTCAGGTATGGTGTGATCGTCTAGGAAATCTGGCTCAATCGAATCTGGCTCGGTGTTGGAAGTGGCTGGATCTTTCTCTGTAATTACTGCCACCAAGTTATTCGGCTCTGGAGTCGGATCGTCAAAGTTCTCCATGTAATCGGCAAAAGCCACGTCTGACTCGTCATCCTCATCTTCCAATTGTCCTAAAAAGGGAAGGACTGACAGGCCCAGCTGGGTCTCTAAGTCATCGAAGATGTAAGGAGATGCAGGTTTTGAGTTGTACTGGTCTCTGAGGAACTTGCAAACTGACTCATGCACTGGATCATCTCCGGAGGGGAGGGACTCATCGGTGCTGGCTGGGTTCTGTTTCCATGACCCAACTATGTCTACAAGATCGTAGTCTGCTTTGGTTGAAGAGTACTCGGTGCTGGATTTGGAATCTGGTCTCTACCATCTGGTCTGCTTTATCACAAGTTCCTCTTATCCGCTTGGAGTTTGGAACTGGATCTTCCCGATCTTGTAATCAAACAAGGACCCCGCCGTTCTGAGGAAGGTCCTACCTAAGATGATCTGGGAGTCTCTCCAATTATAATGGGTTTCGATATCTAGGATAGTGAAGTCCACCATGTATTCCTACCCATCGACTTTGATCGAAACATTCCTCAATTCTCCTTGGGACCTCTTGGTTGATTTATCAGCGAACTGCAGGAGGGCTCTAGATTTCCTAAGAGGTCTGAGATTAAGCCGCTCATAGAGGGTTGTGGGCATTCAGTTAATTGAAGAGCCGTTGTCCAGGAGAGTGCGTGCAAACGCGATGTCATCAACATGACTCACTACATAGTGTGCACCCATGTCTCTCCGTTTCCTTGGAAACGAGTTCTTTATTGCACAAGTCGTAGCTACTGATAGAACGTGTTTCTCAACACGGCTTTCGGTCTTCCTGCTAACTCTATTAGATGTGCATCTCACCTTAAGGTATTTTTGAAATGCAGGAGTCATTTCCACGTACTTATCAAAGGGGATTATGACCTTGATGTGTTTTTTTCAGAACACTGCCATGTCAGGGTCATCTTTTTGGATTTTTTTAGTTTTCTTCTTTCCACCCTTGAGAGCTCGGGGGAAAGGGATTATTGACTCCAACTCATATTCTGAAACTGAAATGTTTTCATTGTAAGCTGAAACTGAGTTCTGTACAAGACTCAGACTCTGAAAAAGACTCGGACTCTGACTCTGACTAAAAGGAAAATGCTGAGGCGAAATCGGTGATGCGTCTTCCGCGACTTCTTGACGGTCCTCCTCAGATGGAGGTGCGGGCTCTTCATCGGTTCCGTTGAACTCTCTGCTGATGCGAGATTGCTGCTTCGAGGACCCAGAAGTCCTCTTCTTCTGCCAGTGGTGATGGTGGTGCTGCTCCTCTTCTTCCTCCAAATCCTCCTCAGGTAGAGACTTAGTGGCTCCTTCCTTCGGTGTCAGTGCCCGATCAGGTACGATCACAGTCCTTCCGCTCCTGAGGGACATATGATTTACATTAACATACGAAAGGATCTCATGTTCAGATAAACACTTATCTAAATAGTATACCTGATCACGAGGTCAGTTCTGGCCTTGGGTTAAGTTGTTCGGCTTGGCCTGAACCTGTGCGGGAAGTGGGGTCTTTGGCGCCATCTATTGATCCTGGGTACGAGAAACCCGATTCAGATCGTTCTCATATCAAGATAGTCATTATGGATTTATTGGACCCTAATAGACAGGGTCTGGATCGCGAAGGTGAGGGACTCCAATTCGGTGGGCTGGGCTTGCTGATGCTGACTTGCGGATGAGGTTTTGTACTGACCCTGTTGGCCATGCCGATAATGCTGATGCTGGTGGGACGGTGCCGGGCCCTGCTGAAATGTGTGCTGCTGCTGAGGCTAGTACCCTTGTTCGGACCTAGACTGAACAAAGCGCGGTGCGGGGACGGAGCTGGTTCCTTGGTAAGCTAGGGCAGGTCGGTGAGGCTAACCATTCCCCATCCCCGATTGTCTACTGACGGGGTCACGAGTGTAGCATAGCCCGTTGATCTCGAACACCTGCGGAGGCTCCTCGTATCCGGTCTCCACTTGTGGGGGTGCATGCTAGTCCTGCTAGGTGTAAGTCTGATCCTCTACCCAGCCGCTCCGAGGCCCCGGTGCCTGCTCCTGTACAAGATGGACTCTGTGCACAGGTGCGGGTGGTGTAGAAGGGGCAGGTAGCTTCATCTTAGCTACCTTCTCAGTAAGTTCCTCCACTTGCTTCGGCAGACGTGAGAGAGACTCAAGGTCAGTGACCCTCTTGTGTATCTGCTCAACCATAGTTAACTTGTCAGCTATCATCCCCATGCTGTGGATGAGGTCCTCTGTCAGATCCGCTACAATCCTCCTAGTTGTCTCATTTGATAGGAGTGAGGGAGACAACTGATAGGCCCTGGTGGCCTGCGACCTGTCGGTTTCCGCCATCTGCTCTAGTATCTTCCATACAACATTCTCGTTCTTGTTCAGATAGCTTCCTCCACAGGCAGCACTGACTAACCCCTGCATCTCCGGGGTTAAACCACAGAACGAGGTCTGGATTAAGATCGCCTTAGAAATGTCGTACCGGGGACATTTCTAAATTAGGTCATTGAACCTATCCCAGGCATCATGGAACGGTTCACTGAGTCCTTGGGAGAAACTTGCGATCTTTGTTCTCATTTGGTTAGTCCTACTGAGAGGGTAGAACTTCTTTAGAAATAAGTCCTTGAACTGCATCCAAGTTGTACATATCACGCCTAGGTTTTTCAGCCAATGTGCAGCCTTATCTCCTAAGGGGAAAGGGGTGGCCTTCAGTCGAATGTAATCCTGCCCAACCCTAGGATGACTAAGGTTATCGCAGACCAACTCGAAGTCTCGCGGAAGGAATTTGGTTCTTCATGGGCATTTCCGTTGAACTTCGGTAGCAGGCTAAGGAAGTAGGGCTTGAGCTCAAATGCTTTGGCGGGAATCGCTGGTGCCAACCAACTTTGTATCTCATTCTCCGCTGGGTTGTAGGCATCAACCATTCGTCGGTCGATTCCTCGTGCTGCAATAATATGTCCCATTCTAGCTATGAAATATGCATTTTGCTGTTGGGCTGTGGCGAGGCGGTTAAGTATTTGTCGCAATGGGTCCTCAACCGGTGGCTGCTTAGGTGGCATCTTGTCATCTAGTCCTGGGTATGAAACAAGGTCGGTGTCAGAGGACAAATCATGGAAGGGGTTCATACCGAGGTGATGGTCTTTCTCGGTAAGCTCAGAGGAGAAGAAAGGGTTGGTTTAAGAGTAACCACACTGTGTGTGAGGGAACCAGAACTCAAGAGGGTCATGAGTCCTGGGTGGCCCAAGGTGCGCTTGGGCTGGTAAAGAGGAGTTTCGTGGGGGGATCAAAGAGAGATTGGTGAATAAAGAGCCGATATCCCCCCAGTCACTCATATTGATTTGGCGAGAAGAAATGGGAGTTCTAAGTGATGATAGGATTTGACTCCTACCTGAAGCAAATAATTCAATCCAAGACCCTACGTTCACACTCAACACAGTGAAGGACCCGAAAATGAGTCGAATTAATCTTGTTAATTTTAAGTGTGATTTCTCAAGTAAGATAGCAAGGATTACGCGACCTATAGGGATGTCGGCTCAGAGTCGGATGCGTCTTCACTGTTTAAACTGTCGCCTAAGATACCGTTGGTCCTTCCTTTCTTCGTTCCTATCCTAAGTTGATGGATTCAAAGACCTGCCCCTATCTACCTGCAAGCAGGCAGAGGCTGACAAGGTCAGAACTTCACCCCGGGGGGTTACTGGCAACTTGTCGCGAAGTACCGCAATTTCAACCCTATCTACCTGAGACAGGCGGAGGCTACTAGGTACTAGTCAATGAACCTTAAAAATTCAACTTGTGATATTTGTTAGGATTAGTCGGAACGTGATATGGAAGCCGAGGATTTGGGCTCTGCCTTAAGGTGTTCACACACACTCAAGTACTCTCACTCAGCCTGAAAACAAGGTCGGGGATTAGTCTCCCGCAAATTGATTTTCCAATTTTACATTTTTTTGTCAATAATGTTAGCAGTCCCGGTTTTACGTTAAGTTTTCACTTGTTAATCCAACCACAAAGCACGCCTAACGTTCAGTCCCAATTTCAGTTTAATTTAAGTTTGAAAAAGCAGAGGGGGAAATCGAGAAAAGCAGATGCACGGAAAATGATGATGTGTATGCCGAATTAAGAAGACTTACGGTGATCCCTTCCTTTTTACACAGGATGCAAAACATAATTGAGAACTTTTTACACTACATGCATATGCAAGCAACAAAATCCGCTCCTAGACAACCAGTTCTATTAGCAAGTGAAGCACAGGTTTATTTGACTAGATCCACGATCTAAGTGCATCTTTTAAGTGGTTGTGTGGTCCTAAAAATTACGAGCACAAGCAAACTCTAGATTGGCTCGAGGAGTCGCTAGTGCAAGCCTAATTTACCATTCAAACCACATAGCACACGGGGACACGGTTCCACTATCTTTACACACGCGAGAACACAAATGGGAACCGCTGGAAATGATGTGAAAAAGAGAAAAAAATAAAGAAAAATAATGCTACAAATTCTCTCAAATCACTCAAGAAATTAAAATGCCGAATGTTCGAAACATCTTCAACTCCTCGCGTTCCTCGCACAAAAATAAATTAAGGTCAGAGAATGACAAAAAAATGCAAAAATTAAAAGACAGAAAATATTCACAAGAAAACCGGGGGTCAGACTACCCGGGGAGAGAAAATCAAACACTTAGAAATAACTACAAATTAACCTAAGTTGTGCGTCCCCGGCAACGACGCCATTTGACGGTCCGCAGACCTACCCTTTTAATGTGTCGGATTAACTGTTTCGTTGCAGTCGGGTAGATCCGCGTCGATCAAAAATTAACCGCACAAATCGTCGAATGAAATTAACGTGTGGTCTTATGTTTGTTTAGCCTGGGCAAGCCCCAGGGTCGACTCAAGGAGGTAAAGGAACAACTCGGGATCAAGTTAGAGGGATTAGATTACGGTTTTCCAAGTGGTATTTTTTTATAATTTTTTTCATGAGTGTTAGTAATATATACACAATAGAGTTGGTTTTATTAGATTCGGAGTTAGAATAAAATATATACAAATAGGGTATTTTAGCTAATATACAGGTGACTATTTACAAGTGAATTTGGCTTCTTATTTAATGCAAATATGAATGCTAAAATGCAGATATTAGTTATGCATGCATGAATGATAATTATGCGATATAAGTGGAAATATGCATCTAACTACTCGGGAACAAAGCTCTATTTTCAACTTTTATAGTCGTGAATCACAGATTCATCACCCCGCCCGTACGCGCGTAGTTGGCTGGCTGGGTGGACGTACGTCGCGCACGCACCGCAGTGGTGGAGGGGCGATGGAGCACGCTTGCGGGCGGCACACGGGGCTGAGGTGCTTCGTGAGCGGAGGACGATGGGAGGCGCACACCAGGTCGCCGGCGGAGTGGCGAGGTCAGCGCGGAGAAGTAGCGCAGACACAGGCGTGGCACGCAGCAGTTGCTTCAGGCGAGGGCAACTTGGCTGTACTGCGGCTGGTCAAAGGGGTTGCGTCTGCGAGTTGGAGGAGGATGGTGCTACTGGCGGCTTCGCACGACTGCAAGCGAAGCTAGAGGTCGTGGGTGGCTGCCGAGGTGTTGGTTGAAGGTGGCCGCTGCGGCACACGCGCGAGGACCTGCGATGAAGATGAGAGCTCGAGCCAAGCTCGGCTATAGTGGAGGTGCAGGGGCACACTAGCTGAAGGTGGCGATGTAGGGAGAGGGAGAGAGATGTGGGGAGGGAACAGGGGATTTCACAATATCCCCTGTTTCATATGCATTTGTTTAGCGGGGTCAAATAATTGATTAATTGGTTGAACGAAATTCTTCAGAAAATTAAATAAAAATCACGGTTAAATTCCTAGCATGTGATTTATCCGTGAAAGTGAAATTTGTTTGATGATTCTGTGGTCAGAAGAAGATGAATCGAGGAGAGAGAAAGAATGGGTGTAGGAGATGAAGAAGAAAGTAAAGTAGTTACCTGTATATAGAATGGGCGCCTGTGAAGAAGCTCGAGGATGAGCTAGGGTGATCGCTCAAGGTTGCAGCACAGGAACCGAGCTCGGCAAGCTTCGAGGTGAAACTTGCATCGGCAAAGACAAGGCTCCGTCAGATCTCGCCTAGGAAAGGGGAGGTCATCGCTCAAGGGAGGTCACTAGCTGTCACCTGGTGTTATCTTCCGAGCTCTCTCTCTTTCCTGTAATGTGATGGCAGATAGGGATGAATGGAGGAGTGGAGGGGATTATAAAGAGGAGGAGGTGGAGGTTGGAGAAGAGATGTAGAAGGTGGAGGAGATGGGGTGAAGTTGTTGGTGTCGAAGGGTGGCTTCTCCCTTAAGTCAAGGGAGAGTGGGAGAGGAATGGGTATCGGTCGTTGATGGAGAACCCCCTCATCCGATGGTCCAAAATAAAGGAGAGAAATGGTATAAGTGAATGAATGAGGAAGCGACACATGGCGGCTTCAGGAGTTGCCACATGTCGATCCGAGAAAAATCCGCAACTAAATGCAAAGAAAAATCAAAAAGAAATAACAAAAGGGATTAAATCAAAAAGTGGTCAACACGAATGTTGCTCGTCTCGATGAGATCTACAACTTTCGTGAAGGGCCGAAAATTAAATGAAATCATATGTACAAAAACATATTTTTGGGTGGTACCTTATAAGTATAAAATACCACATTTTTCTTTTTGCAATTTTTGGTCCTTCACCGTGTTGAGTGTGAACTCGGGGTTTGATCTTGCATTTGCCTTTGTGTTTGTCCGTGTGCGTTATCCTGTGTAATTGCACGTTTTATACCTCAATCTTCTTCCTTTCCTCTTCATGATGTCGGGATATTGGTCCCCATACCCTGTGACCTCTGGCCAATCCTCCTCGATCATATACCGTTCGTCTTCACCTTCACCTTCTTTCATGTATACTCCGCCATCCACAGGAGACCCTTACCCGTGGTCGGTTCCATCTCAACTCGATTATGAAGTCAAGAACATCAACTGACTTCTCAACTTCTTCGCATTTCTCATCTACTCCATATTCTAACACTCCAGATCCACTTCCATCTTGGGCTGACTGTACTTACTCTCGAGAGCTTGTAGGAATCAAAGAATCAAATGAAGAGCAAGCCACTGCTGAGACAAATGATTGGCAAACTTATATTCCCCCTCATACTTCATTCTTACCTCAAGTAGGGACCAAACAACAATTTGCATTTACACATCCTGACTTGACCTTGGGGCATAACTTGGTCGATCGAACAACCCGAAAGGAGAGACCTGCACATCATGATTTCTTAGACTTGATTGACTTTAGTGATCAAGATTCCATTAACCAGCCTTCATTCGGAGAGCCTATACATTCACAAGATAGGACTCATGAGCTAGACTTATCAGTCCCCTTTTCATCATATGAGGCTCCGACCAATATTTACCATTTGAATGGTCCATACTCGACCCAGCATTACATGCCGGAGTCTAGGTATGTTGAGTATGAGACCCCAACATCTCAGCAGTTTTCTGCAATTGAGCAGAACTCTCCCATTATTTGTCATGAGAACATTTTGGAGGATGACATTTCCATACTTATAGAGAAAAATGAATCATTAGGTAACAAGTTGAGAGATGTCATGGAAATATTGCACTCAATTTCTGCCAACTTGGGAATGAAAGTGGAAAAGGACATGAGCAGTTTTGAGGTTGAAAACAAAGCAAACATTAGGGAACCCACAATTTTTGTACAGCTGGAGTCCATTCTATCTCCCTCTTCTACTAACCCATTGCCTTCCAATCCAGAGTCTGATCATTCATTCACTAAAAACACAAAAAAAATGAAAATCCCCAAAAGACCAAAAATATTGAAAAACCAAAAAATCACATGAAAATTGAAAATGAAAAAGACAGAAAAAAATTGGATCCTGTCCTAAGGGAAGCACTCGATGAAGAATTGATTTTTAATCTTCCCTTAATAAAGGTCATAGATCACTTTCCCGACCACAAACGATTTGTGAGAAGTAAATTGATGCCCAAGAGGTCGGGTAATAAGAGAACAAGGACTGAAAGATACATAGTGTCTATGGCCACCTCCTTGGTGATGGGGAGAAAGACCAAGAGCCGCAGAGTGAAGCGGTTGCTCCGAGTTGAGTGTGAAATCAAAGACACCATCTTTACCCATGCAAGAATCGATGATGACTCACCGATTAATATCCTCTCGACCTCTGTGTTGGACAAGCTCAAACTCAGGCCACTTAGGAAGTCGAGAGAGATCGTTCAATTGGCTGATCGATCTATCAAACGGCTGAGAGGAAACATTTCAGTCATCGATACTTTCCAAGGTGCTCTACTCTAGGTGGACTTCACGATCATTGACATTGAGCACCGAGGAGAGTTTTCCCAGTCTCCGATTATTCTCGGGAAGCCGTTCTTATCCTTGGCTAAGGAGACTATAGATTGCGAGACTCGGGAGATCGATTTTTCAGCATTGGGAGAGCTTTGACCTCACCCACTCTTTGATACACTTTACTTCAAGGTGACCCACACATCCGATGATAGTCGTGACCATCAAGAGGTAGATGAGTCCCACCTCTCTACTTCACTTGAGAGACCGACTATCCAGACGACCATTGGTTCAGAGACTCCGCACACCTCCACTTCATCAACTGCTTGCACCACCACTGTGACAACTTCTGAGGAGGACTCACGATCAGAAGCTATCATTGAGTCGGACACGACCTTTGTGGATTGCCTTGATCATTTCGGTGATCCGACACAAGAGCCTAATAATGCCAAGCCAACTGAGATCACTAGCACTTTCTCGAAACACGTGTTGACCCTTCTGGAATATTCCAATCTATATGGTGACTCATCTGATGAGGAACCCATGGTCAGCACCGCATCACATCCCGGACCTTCAAAGGAAACAACCACGATTACATTGACTCCACATAAAAACATGCTTGCTCCCTCTTCTAGTCGGTTATCAAGTGAGAGGAAGTTGAGAATTGATTTCTCGAGATTTTCCCCCGAACCTCTCAAAGCGCGTTGCTCTCATCTCCCTCTCAATGATTCAGGTTCTAGAAAACTGACTAAGAAAGTTTCCTTCAACACACCGGAGAAGGAATTTTCTGAGGAGTCCTCATCTGGTCCGGATAAGGTGATTTATATGAGTAAGCTCAATTCAGCTGTTCTCAAGCCTTATCTGAGCAAGCAGCCGTGTGTCAACCCTGGGAGAGAAAACCGGAGGTCAGACTACCTGGGGAGAGAAAATCAAACACATAGAATTAACTGCAAATTAACCTAAGCCGTGCCTCCTCGGCAACGGCGCCATTTGACGAGCTGCGGATTCTACCCTTTTAATGTTGTCACATTGACTATCTCGTTGCAATCGGATAGATCCGCGTCGATCAAAAATAACCGCACAAAGGGATAATTACACCCATAACCCTGAGTAATTTCTCAATCTCAATCATAACCCTGCATAATCGCGAATTACATGAGAAACCTTAGATAGTCCCTCCGTCTCACACTCATAACCCTCCGTTAATTTTAAACGTTAACTCAACCATATAGGTGAGTTAATCTAACCAATGTACCAATAAACGTTTAGGATTTAACCCAAAATAAAAAATGAAAAAAATTCCTCCAAAAACATGACCAGGTCAACTGGGAGGCTGCAGTGCGTGCGGGGGAGGTTGGGAGGCTGCAGTGCACCCAAAACCAATCTGCTTCGGTCCTGGTTGAGCAGGGAGCCTCCATCGGCGGTAGGGGCTGCGGTGCTCGGGGATGGGGCTCCATCGGCAGGGTTGCGGTGCTCGGGGTTGGGTGGCAGGGAGCTCCATCGTGATTTGGCAATTGCTTACCTCTTCATGTCCCGGCAAGTGGAAACCCCCAAAAAAATGCTATGGATTTCAACGACACCCCACGCGCCCGCGTTTGCAAATAATTATTTTTCCCGTCGTCTGTCTAAGGATCTGTCAGAAGAAGACCATCGTCCTCCCCGCCAGCCCTAATCACGATCGTTATCTTCTCCTCCTCGGCGTCATTACCATTTGAAACCCATCAGTTCACCGGGAGAGCTCGAGCGATGATCAGCTTCCTCCACGATCCCCTGATCTCACGGAATGGGTAAGGTCTGGAGGTACATTCTGCGGGAGGTTTCCCAGTCGGTGGTGCCATTACCGGGAATGTATTCGATCGTCCGGAGGAAGAGGTTCGCGCTGAGCTGCCGGCTCCACAGAAAGGCGGTGCCGAGGCCATTCTTGCTGGGCTCTGTCCTCTTGCTTCTCGGCCTTGTCTCGCTCTTCACTGGTCATTGGGCGTCCATCCTCGAGCAAAAGAAGAGTCGCCTCATTGCGACAGGTGCCTCTGCTATCGCCCTCCTTGTCGTCGTCGGCATTGCCATTGTTGCCGTCGTTCAGGACAATAAAGCCGACGATGACAGGCCCACAAGGACAACTGGCCAAGGCCTTTCCGGCATCCACACCACCGAGAAATCAATTGAGGCCATATGTTCCTCGGCAGATTTTAAACAAGCATGTATCCAGAGTCTAACCAAGTACACCGACAAATCGGGCAACACGGGGGAGACACAGCCCATGGAGCTTGTCAAGGGTGCCGTTTCAGTGATCTCCGACGAGATCACCGTCGCTTTCAACCACTCCAAGTTGATCGACTCTGACGATCCCAAGGTGAAGGGTGCGATCGAGGATTGCAAGGAGCTCTTCCAGCACGCCAAGGAGGAGCTCCAGAGCAGCGTCTACATCATGGACAAGCACGGACTAGAACGAATCTCTGAGAGCTGCGGTTGGCTGTAGAATCGTGGGTGCAGGCAACCGACATCGACGAGAGGGGGGGGGGGGGCGGGGGTTTCGAGCTGGCGGAGCAGAAGCTCGCTCGACGGTGGGGGGAGGGGGGAGGGGGCGGAGGGCTTGCTCGATGGGATGCATGGCCTGGAGGAGGATGTAGGGGGAGAGGAGAGGAATGGCATATTTTGTAAATAAGAATGGATATTAGGGGTAGTATTGTATTTTTTTAACGGAAACCGTCAAACATAACGCCCATCTCAAACGAAACATGACACAGGGTTATGTCATGTAAGAGTTAAGGATTACTCGGGGTTTCTCATGTAATTCGCGATTATGGAGGGTTATGATTGAGATTTGGAAATTACTCAGGGTTATGGGTGTAATTATCCCCCGCACAAATTGAAGAATCAACGAATGAATGTAATATGTAGTTTTATGTTTATTTAGCCTGGGCAAGCCCCAGGTTCGACTCAAGAAGGCAAAGGAACAACTCGGGGTCAAGTTAGAGTGATTAGATTACAATTTTTTTGGTATTTTTTTATGCAATAAAATGCCAATGCACAAATGCGGATGAATTAGGTTAACAAGAAAATTAGCGACTTAGCCAAAATTAATTTGAATGTGAAATTAATCCAAATTGACTAAATTGTAATTTTTTTTGAAACTTAATCCAACAACGAATGCAAAATGGATTGTTTTTGGAATTTTTGGATTTAAAATGCACACATGAAAAATGCAAACTTTTTTTGGGTTTTTATGTAATTTTTCGTGCAAATGATATGCAAACATTATGAAAAAAATACTTGAAGTTAAACATGATGAAATGAAGTTATACTAATATTTTTGTAATTTTCTGACACTTTTTTGATTTTTTTATGAATTGTTTTAATGAAAATAAAGCAATTGTGGGTATTTAATTCCTAATTAATCCACGAAGTTAATTTATCCAAAGATTGATTTATCTCAAATAGGTATTTTAATAAGGAATCTAGAGTTTTGAAATTTCTCAAAAATGCTATTCGTGGAATTAATTAAAAATCAATTACTAAAATCACTCTATAGATTATTTTATGCAAACGACAACTCCAATTTCGATGAACTCCAATTTCCATGAAACTTGGACAGGAAATAAAGCACACTAAAAGGCATCATTCACAATTGTTTTGCAATTTTTGGAACAATAAATGACTACGTGCAAATTTTAGAGTGTAAATGGGCAAATTATCACAGATTTTCGATCTCTGATTTTTAATAAATAATCTAATGCTCACAAAAATACAAATAAATAGCCACAAGATAAAGAATTAGTTGCTCTACAAAATGCTATTTTTCATTGAATAAAATGATGCTAAATGACTGTACAAATTAATGCATGAACTTAGGTGTGTATTTGCAAAACAGAATTGAAACAAACTAACTCCAATTGTGCACAGGGGTACTTCTGCAACTAACTATGCAGGACAACTTTGCAAATTTCAAAAATAAATTAAAAAGAAAAATGGACCTTTACCCTTTTCTTCCCACGCAAGGAAGGGCAAAGGGGAATGAGGGCACGAGAGGCAGCGGGCGGCGCCTTGACGGCGCTCGGGACGGCGGAGCACCGCGTGCACTGCGGCCGACGAGCGACGGTTGACTGGGGGCACACACACTTGCTGTGCATGGCTCGGAGAGGTACCACCGGTTCGAGGGCACGGGGCAGCTGGTGGTTGGCGGGAGCGCGCGCGGGCTGCGGCGTCGCATGCGGCAGTGCGGTGGCGCGAGCTCGCTACGTGTGCCGGGGACGGGGAACGGCCTCTAGCGGATAGAGGCGCGAGCAGGAGGAGAGCTTGGTGCAGCCGAAGGTGCTGGAACAAAGCGGGAGGTCAGGCGCACGGAGGGGCGCGGCCACGACCGAGCGCGGATCGCCGCTTGGTGGTATGAAGGATGAACGGTGGTGTGAGGACCGTGGCGCGCGGCCTGGATGGAGGGGCGGCCGCGCGCATTGCGGCTGGCGGAGCAGAGGGCCGCTGCGGCTGGGGCTGAAGGGCGGAGCGACGACCTGCAGGGGGTCCTGGGGAGGTGCGGCCACCGCTGGTGGTGGTGCCACATACAAGCGAGGTCGGCGGGAAGACGACGGTGAATGGTGGGAGGAGGCGGTGCCACTCCGTACGGATGAACATGGAGTTGTGGCTCTCTCTTTTTGTGTTTTTTTTTGCAATTTTTTTGTTGTATATAATTTTTTTGTAAACAAGAAATATAAAAGGTGATGAATGAGTGGTGATACAGGTTTGTTGGGATAAAGATGTTTAGTGGTAATGGGATAAATGCAATGAAGATGGTTATGTAAAAAATATGACTAAGGTGGTATGTGCAATGATGAAGGTGGTGAATGTGATATGAATCAACAAGGACAAAAATTGTTAGATAAAATAAATTAATTATAGATGAGGATAGAAAATTTACCTGTGGCCGAAGGTGGAGGAGCCGTGCTGCAACTCCGATCGTGGCCTCAAGAAGGGTGGAGTCCTTCGAAGTTGGAGTAGCTTCCTTGGAGGGATGCTACAATGAAGTGGTTGAGATCACCTCAGATCTCACCGTGGTCGGAGGTCGTCGCTCGACGGTGATTCTCAGTAGCTATCACCTACAGATAGCCGGAGCTCTCTCTCTCTTTTCTCTAAAAATTGGCAGATGAAGGGAAATGATGGATGTGATGGTGAATAAAAAGGAAGGGATAGAAAATGAGTGGAGAAGGTGGAGAGAATGGTGGAGGAAGTGGAGTAAGTGTGGCTTGGAGTAGAAGGCAAGTAAGGAGGAAGAAGTAAAAGGGAGTAAAAATAAATAAATTAATAAAATAATATAGTAGGCTACTAAAAATAATTAAAATAGCAATAGTAAAATATTAATAATAATAAATCCGAAAATAATAAAATAAATCCGAAAATAAAGAAAATGGGATGACATGTGGTTGCTCCAGGAGCTGCCACATGTCGCTCCTAGAAAATTCAAAAATTAAATGTAAAGAAAAATAAAAAAGAAATAACAAAAGAGATTAAATCAAAAGTGATCAACACGAAAGTTACTCGTCTCAAAGAGATCTACAACTTTTGTGAAGGGCCAAGAATCAAAGGAAGTGATCTGTACAAAAATGTATTTTTGGGTGGTACCTCATAGTTATAAAATATCGCATTTTATCTTTTGTAATTTATTTGTCATTTTTAAAAGAGAGAAAAATCAAAATAAAGTTAGAAAAAATATGAAAGGAATATAAAAACTTAATCTAATTTTTTTAATTTTTAATAATTAAAAAAATAAAAAGATAAAATGAAGGGCAAAACGGTCAATATGTACAATATACAAAAGGGGCCCAAAACCCATGTTTTGCATACGAGCGCCGATTTTAATGAAATTGGTCTTGTTTCGAAGGTCTCTGAATGGATATTACTGTAAAAGTGAGTAGACCTAATTCGGAGGTTTTATGAGAGAGATATGTGCATTCTAAGGTCTAAGGTCTCCAATTGGGTTTGGGGTTTTATTGGGTAATTTTACAAGTTAGTATTTTTTTGATATTTTTCTTTGATTAGTGTTAGTAATATATACACAAGAGTTGGTTTTATTAGATTCAGAGTTAGAATAAAATATATACAAATAGGGTATTTTAGCTAATATACAGGTGACTATTTACAAGTGAATTTGGCTTCTTATTTAATGCAAATATGAATGCTAAAATGCAGACATTAGTTATGCATGCATGAATGCTAATTATGCGATATAAGTGGAAATATGCATCTAATTACTCGGGAACAAAGCTCTATTTTCAACTTTTAGAGTCATGAATCACAGATTCATCAATTTTGCACAGTATAATATGTAATAATTAGTGTATTTTATTTACAAGAGTCATTTTATTAATTTATTGAACATATGGACATTTATTTGAGATTTTACTCAAGCATTTTGCTAAGAACAATATATTAAGATGATGAATCGTGGATTCATCAAACACCGTACTTAGGTATGGGAAGCAATGCATGTCAGTGAACCCTATGATTTGTCACACCTTCACTCAGCTAAGATGTGCGGTGTCTACCGATCCTCCATCTCTTGCAGTTTGATTATATTCTTTTAGTTTTGTTGTTGTTTTCCTCTTGGTGATTTTATAGAGGAAACTCTTTCCTTTTTTTAAAATATGTCTAGATATAAGGGTAAACTCTGCCAAAATTTTCATAGAAACATGTCTCAATATAAGTGGAAACTCTGTCAAATTTTCCTAGAGATATCATCCAGTATAAGGGGAAGCTCTACTGAAATTTCGAGAGAAAATATATTTTTCATGTTCTTCGCGTGTTCTTTGCATTCTTCATGTATTTTATTCGTTCTTCGTGTTCTTGGCATGTTCTTAGTGTTCTTGATACGAAAATACAATTCGATCATTTCAGGAGCCGTAAATCATCCTTTCTGAAAACGAATCACGATAAAGCATTGCATACACGAGAGAGATCTCGATTAGGTAATGAAATCCTTCCATTTGTTGTTGGGTTTTCATATGAGATCGTTGAGATTTCTGATTTGATGCTCCTTGCTACAAAGAGACCTAAATTGGCTTTTTTGGGAGAAAATATGAAAATTTTCTTAGTGATTTTGACTAAAATAAGGTCTAAGCATCGAATGGATGAAGCAGCTTGGAAAGTTAGGGTTCGAAAGTTAAAATTAGCATAAATATGAATATATATATATATATATATATATATATGAATTACTATATATATATATATATGTGTGTGTGTGTGTGTGTGTGTGTATACACTCAATGTTCATAACTATGCAAATCTAAGACTAAACATAGGAACATCATAATGGAAATTGAGGTATTTAAAAATGGATCCTACAAAGGATCGTGTGCTTCATCCGGAATGACTTGGAGTAGAACTAAATGTCGGGCCTGCAACATGTAGGTTTGTCAGAAGCAACCCGTATTGGTGTTGCCCTACCTAGGTGGTACACGGTTGCACTGTTATGATAAGTGCTCATGAAAATGAATGATTTGCAATGCGTGGTATCGGGTGCTAATATATTCAAGTTGAACGACAAAAGATGTGGTCGTGCCATGTGGAGGCACATGTGGTTCAATAGTAGCTGGGTCACGATAACATATTTTTAAAGACGCTAGGTTATATGATTAAAGGTTAGCCTAAGATTTTAAGCAACCGGATCCTTGAGGATGGTGTGCTCCTTTGTTTGCCTGGATGAGGGTTTGAAACTCTAGGTAATAAAAGAAAAGGAAAAATGTCAGGGTAGTATTTCGGATTGGTTGAGGCGACGTGTGGTGTCATAAGCTCACCAGATCAATGCAATATCCAATCCCGAAGTGTCCACAGTTTCGAAGTCCATGATTGGTGGGATTCCCCTGGACTAATCCTTGACGTGGAGAAGAAAGGAATAGGACTTAAATTAATGAGAAGGAATGAAACTTTTTGTGATAACAAGTTTTGAAAAATTACACATTGTTTGTTTTTCTCTTCTTCATTACTTAGTATTCGCTAATTGCTATCCTATGATTTATGGAAAACCCAATAGGTGTTGGTGATCCATAACAAGGACTTTAATAATCCAGCCGGCTAACATAATAGTCATACAACCAACCATAGTAACTTTACTCTATGAGGTAGTTAGTATTCTTTTTGTGTATTCCTTTTCAGTTTATGTACATGTAAATGGTTATAGTGGGACAATGTAACATGTAAACTTTATTTTGTGAATGAAAAAGTGTTGAAATACTTCTTTCTGAGTATTTTTAATTGTAGCTTGTTTCTGAATGTTAGATGTGATTACTGAATAAATTATTGCTATGTAAGCAGATCCGATTATGGGAGGATCCGACGACACGGAATTGGGGTTGTGATAGTTTGGTATCAGATCCTGGTTACTCCAGTAATTTATTCTGTAAATAGTAACTTTGAACGGTATTCAGAAACTAAGGTTGTCTAACGATCCTTTGATTTAATAAGTGACTGCAGCACCATTCACAAGTCATTGTCCCTTATGTACATCATTCTAAAACGTATAGGACCTAACCTCTGGCCTTGATTCATCCCAGGATCATGACAGACCAAGACATGTTTAGGCAATTAGTGACTATGATGAAAATGTTGCAAGAGATGGGGCAAAAGCAACACGCAATAGAGGAGATGCTCAATGTACAATCTGAGGGACCTGAGGCATCCAGAACCTGTGGATGCTTGGATTGAAGGCTCTGTCCATCTTTCTAAGGAAGAATCTACTTACCACCCTTCCACTGAGTCTGCTCCTACCCCAGCTGAAGGGGCAATGGAGAGAGATCTTCTTATACACAAAAACTATTGGGAAAATTACCGAAAGGCAAAGATTCTTCGATTCAAATGCATAGAGTCATATGTTGAGGCAGAACTATGGCTTGATTATGTCATCAGGATGTTGAGAATAATACACACACCAGTAGACACTTGGGTGCACTTTGTTGATTACTCCCTAGCAGACTACGCAAGATGATGGTGGAGAGCAATTTCCAAGAAATTAGTATATCTTGTTCCACGGTAAATCTTTGAAGAAAGGTTCCGATCTCACTTATGTCACTTCCATTGGGAAAAACTGAAGAGGAGGGAGTTGGCTTCTCTGACCCAAGGTTCTAAGAATTTACAAGATTGTCATATTCACTTTACTGAACTGCAAAGTTACTCTCCAGCTCTAGAAGCTTCACCACAGGAATGTCTTACCAAATTTCTTAGTGGGCTTCAGGGAGATCTTAGAGAGAAGCTTGAAGGTTTTGGAGACACCACTATAAATGAAGCCATGAACATCACCTCTCATATTGAGTTGGAAAAGGATGAAACCTGCTAAAGAAGAAGCGTCCACTTTACTGGTGGACCATTCAAATGTAAGGTGAATTATAATCGCATGGACAGTCGCAATCATCCAGTTGGGTCTAGTATAAGATTGCCACAGACTTTGGGCCATGAATTATCAGGAAGAGGTGGTTTTTATAGACCTCCACTATACCCTCGCGACTCAACAACAGGAGGTAGCACCGCTATGGTTGAATCTTCAACACGGATAGGAACACGTGTATGTTATTACTATCATCAGGAAGGCCACATCAAGAAGACTGAACAAAGTTAAGAGGTTCAGGGTTTAAATCAACCCCAATTAACAGTGTAACTTCCACCTCGAGCAATGGAGCAGCACGCGGTGGAAGACATGGTAGAGATCGTGGCTCATAAGGAGCATCTCCTGTATAGCAACCACCACAAAGTGTTGTGGGTTCTAGCTTTCATGTTCCTAATGGCCATCTCAATGCAATCACTGAAGAACAAGCCTACAATTCAGGCACGGTCATATGAGGTATCGTTACAATTCTTTACTTTTCAGTACATACCTTGTTTTATCCCGATGCTTCACATTCATTTATTACTCGACAGTTAGTACCCACTTTGGGTAAGGTACCGGTAGAAGTACAACAGTCCTATCTGATCAAAGGACCATGAGGACAAGTATTTATAATCCAAGAAATTATGGATGACTGTGTACTACTGATAGCAGGACATCAATTACATGTCTCACTACTACTAATTGAAATGGATGACTTTGATCTCATCCTGAGGATGGACTAGCTGGAAAGGCATCATGCATATCTTGATTGTTTTCAGAAGACAATAACTTTTCACCTTCCTAACTCGTTGGAGTTATAGTTTATTGGAAAGACATCCAGTGACGATGTCAAATACGTCTCAACTCTGAAGGCACAACAGTTGTTAGAGCAAGGGTGCCAAGGCTATTTAGCTTATGTATCCACTACTTCATGATCAGATATAATGATAGAAGATGTACCTAGAGTTTGCGAGTTTCCTGATGTATTTCCAGATGAACTTCCTCGACTACCACCTGAGCGAGAGATTGAATTTGAAATCTCTCTCACACCTGATACTAATCATATCTCTAACCCTCCATATATGATGGCACCAGCTGAGTTACAAGAGTTAAAGGTACAGTTACAAGAACTGTTAGATAAAGGATTCAGTCATCCTAGTACTTCACCATGGGGTGCACCTGTCTTGTTTGTGAGGAAGAAGGATGTGTCAATGCAGTTGTGCATAGGCTATAGACAACTAAACAAGGGGACAATAAAGAACAAGTATCCCCTGCCAAGAATAGATGATCTCTTTGATCAGTTACAAGGTTCAACTGTGTATTCCAAGATTGACTTAATATATGGATACCATTAGTTGAAGATTACAGATGCGGATATTCCCAAGACAACCTCTTGAACTAGATATGGACATTATGAATTTTTAGTTATGCCTTTTGGACTAACAAATACCCTAGCAGCTTTCATGGATCTCATGAATAGAATATTTAGGGAATTCTTAGATCACTTTGTGGTAGACTTTATTGATGACATGCTTATTTACTCCAATGATAAGTACCAGCATGGACACCATCTCCGACAGGCACTTGAAACAGGAAGAACACACTTTATGCTAAATATCGCAAATGTGACTTCTGATTGTCCGAAGTATCCTTCTTAGATCATGTTATTTATGGGTTTATATCAGTTGATCCTACAAAGGTTAGTGTGGTGATGAGTTGGGAACGCCCGAAGACTATAACAAAAATACGATCTTTTTAGGGTTTAGATAGATATTATAGAAGATTTGTGAAAGACTTTTCACGAATAGCATTGCTAATGACTAGGCTGACTCAGAAGGAAGTCTCATTCATACGGTCTGACACATGCGAAGATAGTTTTCAGACATAGAAAGAATGCCTAACATCCAAACCTATCCTTACTCTACCATATGGGAGTGAAGGGTTTACAGTGTACACAGATGCCTCTAAAGAAGGACTTGGGGTAGTTCTTATGCAACATGGTAAGGTAGTTGATTATGCATCGCGACAGCTCAGGACACATGAGAGGAACTACCCGACACATGACATTGAACTAGACGTCGTAGTCTTTTCTTTAATGATATGGAGACACTACATCTATGGTATTACATTTGAAATATTCACCTATCATAAAATTTTGAAATATCTGTTAGATTAGAAGGAGCTCAATATAAGATAGAGATGGTGGCTAGAGCTATTGAAGGACTATGATTGCACCATCTCCTACCACTCTGGCAAGGGAAAAGTTATAGCAGATGTCCTTAGCAGAAGAACTTATTCACCTGGGTTGGTGAGCGCTATCCACTTCTGGGGTTTATTATCAACATTGAGTGAATTGAAACCATTTGGTAGTAGTGCTGATACTGTAATTATTCCTCACCGATACAAACCAGAGATCTAGGATAGAATAAAAAAGGATAGGAGGATGATCCAGTCTATAAAAACTTGAGACAACAACTTGAGAAGAATGAAATAGAGGGATTCCATATACAAGCTGGGTTACTGTATAACCATCACAGAGTTTGTTTACCAAACATACCCAAATTGAGGAAGGAAATCTTACGTGAGGCTCATTGTTAAAGATGTATAAGGATCTTCATTCAAACTTTTTGTGGCCAGGAATGAAGAAGGATGTTGTTGAGTTTGTGAATTCATGTTTTACCGGCCAACGGGTAAAGGCTTCATACCAAAAGTCACCAGGATTGTTGCAACCCCTACCTATACCTGAATGGAAATGGGAAAGCATTTGTACTTTGTTACTGGCTTACCTCAGACGACTGGTGGTAAAGATAGTATATGGGTTATAATAGATCATCTGACCATGGTAGCACACTTTATTCAATAAGCTTATATTCCACTCTAGACCATCTTTCTGAGTATATATTACGCATGTGATCCGTCTCCAAGATATCCCAAAGGAGGTGGTTTCCGATCGAGATTCATGATTCACCTCACACTACTGGGAGAACTTCATGAAAGCCTTAGACACACAGCTATACTTGAGTATAGCATATCATCCACAAACAGATGGTCAATCAGAACGTATGTTTCAAACTTTAGAGGATGTGCTACGAGCATGTGCCTTAGAATGGAAAGGATCATGGGTGAAATATTTACCTCTTGCAGAATTCACCTACAACAATAGTTACCATACAAGTATTGGTGTGGCACCATTTGAAGAACTATATAGACGAAGGTGTACTACTCGTCTATGTTGGCAAGAGGTCAGGATAAAGAACCTTTTTGATTCAGATAGACTTCAGGAGACACGAGAAGCTATAGATCTTGCTCGAATAAGACTATTGACTGCTCAGAGTCGCCAGAAAAGCTATAGTGATAACATGCGAAAATATCATAAGTTTAAAGTAGGCAACATTGTATTTCTCAAAGTATCGCCCAATGAAGGGTGTTCAGAGGTTTGTCTTGCATGGAAAGTTGGCACCCAGGTTTGTGGGTCTCTTTGAAATTATTCAGCGGATTGGGAAAGTTGTGTATAGACTTGCACTTCCTCTGCATCTTTCAGCCATACATGATATTTTTCATGTATCAAATCAGATAAAGTATATTAAGGATCTTGGGCATAAGATAAACTATGATGATCTGCATGTTGAGCCAGTCTTGACATACCTAGAAATACCTGTGCACATACTAGACAGGGATATCAAGAAGTTGAGGAATAAGGAGGTACCTCTAGTTAAAGTATTGTGGTAGAACCAAGAGTTTGAAGAAGACACATGCGAACTTGAGATAGATATGAGAGAAAAAATACCCCTATTTGTTTGAATGATAACACTATGCATTGCATATCTTCTTTACGAATGAAATGGCATTCATTCTCTTGAAGGCTGTTATGGTTTTAATCCTCTTTAAAGCTGTTATGATTGCATTTCAAGTCTCGAGGACGAGACTTCCTTTAAGGTTGTTATAGTTGTAAAGCCTCGAACTTGGTCGTCTATCAGATCCTAAATAAAAGGATCAGACTCGTCAAGAGGAAACCAACAGCATTTGTTTCATATGAATCAGACTTCATTTTGAAATATTATGATTTTCAGAAAAAAAAGAAGTAGGCTTAATATGTCGTTAACCTGTAATGACTGTCACTAAGACTAAATAAACACAACTAAGGAAACCAAATAACGGATTGGCAATCGCTAATGACCATTAGCAAACACTAATCAGTGGTTAGCAAAAGTTAAGCACGAGCAGGGAAAGTTAAATTACGATTAATGAAAGTTAATCACGATTAGTGTTAATTAAGTATCAATAATGAATATAGAATCTTCTGGAAAGTTCTAACTTAAGCCTTAAGTTTTGGATGACTTGGCCAAAACCATGGGCCAAAACGACCGCTAACTGTGATTAAGGTCTAAACCATGGTTTACTAACAATAGTTAGTGGTTTTCTAGAGCCAATAAATACCCCCACCCATTCATTCTATATGATTTCCACTACCACCACTAACATGAGGGCTAGGGTTGAGAGGTTGGGAGGAGGAGAGGCAGGCAGGGAAGGAGCGCTAGCGAAGCGCCACAATTACAATTGTACCCTTCTTTATCTTTTCAATTACATGTATGATGTATACCCCTTGAGATAACATCTGTTTGGAAAGGGAATGGACGTATAGATGAAAACGGTTAGATACAAATACATACATACATACATATATAATCACATCTTTGTTTGTTTAAGTACGAATAAGAATGAGGATATAAAAATTGGATTACCATATTTCTTAGAAAAAGAATGTCAACGAATACGAAGTAGATATGAATAATAAAATAAATATTTAATAGATTAATGAAAATATATAAGTTTAGAATGATTACACATAAAGTAGATATATAAAATATATTCATTTCATAAAAAGTATATCACCAATGGTAAATGCGATCATAAAGTGTCAATAAATACAACTATAGATAAATCTATAACTATGTTTATGTATTATAACAGATATACAAATGCGGATGTTAGTGAATGTCAAAGTGATATTCATATCCACATACACTTTAAAACAAATACAAATGTCAAAATATTTATAAAACAAATACGATAGTGTATTGGCTACGAGTATATTCATATTCATCATCCTTAAATGGATGGAAACTAATCCAAGAGACACAAGTATCACAACTGATAATTATTCAAGAAGGTGGGGGTACAATTGGTATTGTAAAAAAGGAAGGGATATAATTGATATTGCATAATCTAAAAAGGGCACAATTGAAAAAAAACCTTTAAAAAATCATACACAAAAGCAATTGTCAAGATTATTTTTCTTCCTGAATGGAGATGGAAGTACAGAACCAGAAATGTTAAAGAAACAATTCTATAAAATAAAATACATTTACAAAGTACATGTCCCACGAGCGTTACCTATTACTTGAACAAGATCAAGAATATCCATCAAATCCATATTAAAGAAACTATATCAGACAAGAAAAATAAAATTTTGAAACAAATATCAAGAATGAAAATTAAAAAGAGGAAATTGGTTCTTGCACAATGCGTTTTTTTAAAGAAGAGGGGTGACAGCCCATGGAGAGATGGACGGATCTAGAGGGCGCCATGGAGGGATACATGCCCCCTCTAGATTTTAGGTAATTTTCCATGTATTATTGCTATATATGTTAAATATATAGTGTTAATTTGATTTTTATATACTAATTTAATTTATAAATTAAAAATGGTAACACTATGATCTATTTCTACAATTTTCTCATTCTCGCTCTTTCATCTGCGAACATCTTTCCCCACATATTCTCTTTACACATCTCTCTTTTTACCTTTCTCCTTCATATATCTCTTTCCCTCTCTCGACAAAAAAGGAGTGTATCTTACTTTATTTTATGATTCTATTTTTTTATAAGTTCTCTATTTTCAGTGATATCTAAATATGTTTGAGTTTGTATAGATTGTGTACTACTATTCTGATAACGCATTTAATTTTTGAAGCTTTGTTTATTGGAACAAGTTTCAAAATCTTACTACGATATATAATTATCTAAAATTTTGTCATTACAACAAATTACAATTGAAGTAACAAATAATCAGACCGAAAACAATTAGCTATCGATTATATCTATTGTCACGAACTTTTTGTTGTCACAAAGTATGGGATATTTTATGTATAAATTCGTCTAACATTATATACAATATTATCTATAATTAGAGTAGTAGTAGTAACAAACATATCATTACCACAAATCTTTATTTAGCCTATTTAACAATTAATGTTATATGATGATAATCTATAGTCGAAAAAAATGTTGATATAGTTATAAATCTGATGTCCTAGATCATTGTTGCAATATTTTTTATAATTCTATATTAATAGAAAGTACTTATACACTATATATTAAGCTAATCATATCTATATTCAACTTAATTTCAAAAGGAAAATGTTGCTTTACCACAACATATACCTAACTTGTGGTAATGGAAATTTACTACACATTGACCAAAAAAATTATCTGTCTTTTGGCAATGTAAATTTTTTTGTGGCAAGCTAACAAAACCATCGTCACACTTGATTTATTTGGAGTATGATTTTTTATTTATATGATGTCTATAATTATATATATGTAATTAGAATGAAGCGGTTTTCCAAAAAAAGGAAGCCCAAATCTCTTACATGTGTCTTAATCGCGTAAAGTCAAAAAATAAGAAAGTTCAATCAAATCATGTCATTTTTTATAGCATCGTAATTACTCTACTTGTCAGTAATAGAATAATCAACATATAAATGATTCTATTAGTTTGTGCTCCTCTATTAAATGTTTCTAGCTATGTCCCTGTATGGAGATTGCTAACCCAAAAGTAACTCTATTAATCATAAATAAATTGCAAGTATATTAACCAGGAACCCAGTAAAAATTTACCATGCATGCATACATCCACAATATAAAAATGGCCATCCTAGAAGATGATAGCATTCCTAACTAGCCAAAAGGTCTAAATGAAAGCAAAAGGTTTCTTCCTCCCCAGTCACGAGCAAAAATCATGTGGCCGAGTCTTATGGGAACATTCCACAAGGGAATTCTTGCCTTCCATCAAATCTCCTATGCAAAATTAAAGAGAAACCAAATCGACACCATCACCCACACACCTCTTGACTCGACAACTCCGTAAGCCATTTATTATCCCTCCATGAACTAAAAAGATGGTTCATCCCTGATGGAAAACCACTGATCTCTAAAAATGGATACCCCCTTAGGAATAACGAAGTGAAGTCCCTCCAGAAGCTAAAAGGCGACCTCACCCCATCTAAGGCATGTCAAGATCCCATTGAAATGCCATATATTCCTCTCAATAGGCGACACAAAAACTCGTCATCCCCTCAAATTCTTCCCAATCATTTCATGAGTAAAGCTTTATTCATTTCACTAAGGCATGATATATACCCAAAATCCCCTCTTTTATAGGCCTGGAGACAGTGCTCCAAGCCATCAATGACCTTTCCTGTATGAAAATGTTCCAAAGAATCTTTGCATAAGAGATTCAGTCTTTGATGAATCCCCACCGATAACTTCTATATTGACAAATACAATATTTATATTATAGACATCATATATTTAATAATACAAAGTAGTTACCTTTTTATAAATATATTTCCTTCTAATAGACCAACTTCCACTCAATCTTTCCAAAAAGGACCCCCAATCCGCCAGCCTTATCATCCCAGCAATCCAGAGACAAACCAAGTCGTATCATTGGGAGTCCACTTCTAGTTGTGCTAAATTGCCCAGTGCTCCCACAAGAAAGTTGTATCATTATACTTGCTAAAGGGAATGAAAATCAACTTCTCCCTTTCAATCTATAGTCCAAAGAAACCACCAAGAATGTTTTCCAACATCGATAACCTCAGCCTCATGGACATCCCCCCTCCACAAAGAGTAGTGTGTCATCAACATAATGAAGGACTATATGGGACGAGCACCCAACTTGAAGAATTTTTCTTGTGAAATTTGATGTGTGGCAATTGCAATACTTCCCCTTGAAAGCACAAACAAGAGATGTGCCAAAGGGAACCAATAGAAAGCCCCTTTTGAAAATGAAGAAACCACTCTACGGACATCCATTGATCAAACCGAGAAAGTAAGGTGATAATACACCTCTTCATACATGCAATCAAAATGTCAAGGGAACCTTGATGTACAGGGAGCTCCACAAAATTCTCTAGTTGACATTATCAAACATCTTAAAATACTCAGCTTTCTACATCAACCTTTTCACTTGCTAGTCGTTCCTCTCCCAATCTGCAACAATCTTCGGAGTCAAGATATGTTCCCGAACCTAAACTCGCAGACCACATCCGTATAGTCCTAAGCACCACCTCCCAAGTTTTCTTGTAGAAGAATATTAGAAAAAAAACCGATCCGAGACTCATCCACATGTTAGCCATGTGAGCCCGAGGCGAACCATTCCTACAATAAATGTTTTTGTAATATCTGATTTATCAATAAAAGTCATTGATTGTTTTCACTCCCTTTTATGAGATTAAATGAATGAATGCACTATGAGGTCCCTCTTGATAACACGATACTCCACGAGGGTCACCATGATATAAAAATGTTGTCGCTGAGGCGACCACTCACAGAAGACCGGTGTTAATCAGCAACTAACCCACAATAAAAGAATGTATCAATTAAGCTCAAAAAGAAGTGTGAATTAATCTTTATTACTCTACCACAAGATGTATAGTGTCTAAGTATGTAGAGGTCGAACCACAGAGAGCAATACAAAAATGCATAAGCCTACAATGTGCATCTATCACAGAGTCATCCAAGTGTGAAGCCTATTTTTTGGGATTTTGAATTATATATATATATATATATATTATTTTATTATTATTATTATTATTATATATATATATTAGTAGTATAATTAGGGAATATGTCTATATATATTTTATAGAATATAAATATATAAATATATGTATATCCCTAGAGGATAGGTATAAGGTATATACCACATACAATATATATATGTATATACATAATATGCAATATATATATATATATTAATATTTACTCTGAGAATATCATATATTAATAGATATATATATATGTATATAGATATGCATTTTTTATCATTTTCTTTTTTTTATAGGGTAATATATATAGAGGAGTTATAATATTCATAAAAATATACAAAAATGGTCAAAAATTCAGAAATAATTTCTTTTTGTCTTTTTGGGATTTTCATGATTTTTTACTTTTTTTATGATTTTTGGATATTTTTAAAATTGTTTTTGGTATTTTTAAGTGCTGAAATAGAGGAAAACAGTGAAAAGGCTACTAGCTGTAAGAAAAATAGGAATTAAAAATGGCAAACAACCTCAAAAATTTTCCACACTATTTTTCTGATAAAGATAATAAAATATAGCAAAAATAAGAATTGAGTTCATATTTTTCTGATTTTTCTGTGATTTTATATATTTTTTTAAAGTTTTTGTGCATTTTTGAATTTTTAAGGTTTTTCTTTTGAGATTTTTAGGGATTTTTGGACTGTAACTAAAATAGGTCAAAATACATACTAGGGATTTTTTTTGGAATTTTTAGAGGTTTTTTAATATTTTTTGGTATTTTATAAGTTAGATAGTAAACAAAAGGCATGTTTTTGATTTTTAATAAATGCAAAAATGCTACAAAATTAAAAACTAAAAATATAGCGTGCAATGGTACACTAACAGGAGCTTATGTCTATTTTTTGCAAAATTTTTCAAAGAAATATGAAGCACAAAATAAATAGACAATGCATACCAAAAAAAATGGCCTGGCAAGGGTTTTTTGCAATTAAAATATCTCTCAGAGGCATACATGCAAAAATTACAACAGAAATAAACATTTATTTTTATTTTCAGGGCCATTTGACAAATACCAAAACCCGACAGGGTTTATATGCAAATTTCACGCGCCTCACGTGGGGTCTGCACGTGAGGCGCAGAGGGACTAAAATGTAAATACATAAACATCAGGGGGTGCTCTGCAAATTTTACAAGTTATTTACAACGTGACTTTTTATTTTTGGTATTAAACTATAAATACAAAAAGGCGGGGGGAGGTGTTTGAAATTTACCCCCTAAGGCGCTTCATCCTGCGGCGTTGGGTGCGCCACTTATCCACGTGTCGCCCATCTGACAGCGGATACCGGTTCGTCGATGAAGGGTGCGGATTAGAAGCTTCTCGCGGATCTGACGGTTGGCGTGTGTCTTCATCGGATGACTGTCTTGCAATCTGGGCCTCGCCTCCTGATCCGACGGCTGTGGAGGAGTCTGGAAGAACAGGGAAGAAGCTCGCCCCCGGCGAGCTTCGATCGAGCAGCTCAGGCTCCTCCGGGCACCTCCCTCGCATCTGAAGTGCTCTGGACGTAGCTGGGAGGCTTCCGCGTCGTCTGAAGGTTCTCTCATGGCTCCTGGTGGTCCGAGTTGCTCGAACGAGGTCGGTGAAGTAGCGGACCTCCAGGAACCTCTTCCTGGTTCGATTCGAGGCCAGATGGGCTCTATTCTTCATTTGACCTGCAGAGGAAGAACCGGGGAAGCGAGGGCTTCCTCCTCATCCCAAGATTTTGAAGCTTGGCAGCACAATGGAGTGAGGCGGAGGGGCTCCGGCGTACGGCGGAGGTGGAGCCCCGATTCGCCAAGACCAGGGGTCCTGGGTTGAGCAAATGGGTGCGATAGATGGAGAAAGCGATGGGGTATGAAATGGGGTGCACAAGGCGGTCGGACACGGTCAGATTCACAGTGAAGAAGTCGCCGGAGCGGAGCTCCGGCGAACTTCGAATTTTTGATTTTAAGCTAGGGGGATTGACTAAAGACTAATCTAACTACTGGAATTAAACGCTGACATGAAAAACTAACTAAAATGCAATAAAAGGAGCAGCTCTTATACCTGGGGGGCACCAGGGAGCAGGGCGGACGACGGAGCTCCGCCGCGACAAAATTGTCCTTCCTCCGGCCGATTCAAGGCAGTGGAGCACTCCCCCTGTCACGAGGAACGGTCCAGGAACAAGATCAAGGCTTTTGGTTGGAATAAAATTGGCCAAATTCGAGGAAGGAGGCGTAGCTACTTATTTATAGACATTGGCAAGGAGCCTGATTGACCGGCGATTATTACTTAACCCAATGAGTATCTGATCGATCCAAGTTATTGGCGGGCATCATGGATAATCAGAGAGCAATTCTTGTGAAGGAAGCGAGCTTGAACGATGGACGGGATGGTCGCAAAAAATGGAGGAAATCGGCGGAGTTGACAGTTCAGAAGCGCCAGAGCTGGGATGGGACAGTTGACCAGGGGGTCAACGAAGGCCGGCGCCCCATTGGTCCACGTCAGCCGCTAAAAGACAAAACAGGAAATTTGAGCATAAATTGATTTATTTACCATAGTAAATTATTTTATTTGAATTTTCTTAAAACATAAAAAATGTGTATTTTTTCATGTAGTATTTGTTTGTGATTTTTATTGAATTTTTTGAAGTGTTTTATTATGGTTTTAATTTAATAATGTGTATATGTATGCATTTACATGTATTTTTGTGTATTTTATTTTTAGTTTGTTTATTTTCTTTTATTATTTTATTGGCTTATTTTAAAATTTTATAATTTATTTTTATGAGTATAAAGGTATTTTTATTTAATTTTTAGGAGTTTATTTACATTTTTAAATAAATAGGTAAATGCATATGTAAGTGAACTTATAGGTATTTTACCTATGTATTTTGTATACTTAATTTATTTAGTGTATTTTCTTGATTTTTATTTTGGATTTATATTTCTAATAGGTTATATGTATTATTTACATTATTATAAAAATATAAAAGAATAAAAGAATAAAAGAATAAAGTCCTTTTTATTTATATATAGATGGATAGCATAGGTATTTTGTCTATGAATTACATAGGTTTATTTTATTTTACAAATTCTTTTTAGTTTTCTTTTAATTGTAGTATGTACATGTATTCTATACATTATTTGTAAAATTCTAAAAATATACTTTTGTACAAATAATGCATATTGAATAAAATGATTATTTTAATCAGCCCTGTATACAAGGAGGGTCAAAAACCTAACTTGTACAGATGAACTCCAAAAATTATGAAACCAATTTTATTAAATAGTTCTTGGAATGCTATATACAATTAAAGGTGAGTTTGGGTGATTTGGAGTTTTTATTTGCAAGATATAGGTCTGTGATGTTGATATTTTGGCTTTTTATTCTGTGTATAAAATGTACACTGAGTATTATTTTTACACAAACTCAATTTTGTATTTTTGTTTACATTATTATTTACAACTTTCCTGAACAAAGTTTCTTTATTTGATGAATAAATCATTATGTACAAAATAGGTGTCAAAAATGCATAAATACATGAATAAATAAATGAGGTATTTATTGTATACTGGCCCTTATCTCCCCCTACTTTATTCCTTGTCGACCAATTCCATGCTGGTCTTGGTCTCGGGGTTTGGGTCATAAAATATCTTCAATATTTTATTCCTTTTTCTTTTCTTCTCTTTATTCTATAATTTTGACATTAAACACCTTACTTAATGTGTAATTAATACAATGAATGATGAATGCTATTATGTACAATTTGATGCTATTTACATGCATTTGCTGGGGTTTTTGAGGCCAAAATGATAGAATAAAGGTGATGAAATGGAGATTCATCACCCCCTATACTTGCCATTGCTAGTCCCTAGCAAACACTTATGCAATAAGTATAAAAAAAAATAAAGAAAAGAAAAAGGAGAATTAAAGAAGGATAGAGTGAATAGGGGTGCTTTCAGTGCAATGCATGTCTTTATAAAAGTCTGAATTTGGAGCTCCTGTCAGACCTTGGGTGTAAATGTGTGTGGAACCTAGTCGGGAACCAGCTCTAAAATACAACAACCTTTGATATTCACAGAACTCGGTTCAACCCACCTCAATAGCCTGGTCGGAACTGATCTACATCATACGCAAACCCTTATAACTATGAAGCTGACTTGTACAGTGTAAGTGATAGTGGCTCTCCCCAACTAAAATGATAAAGGAACTGACTTCTCCAGAATGACAACCCAATTATTCACCAATCCAACAGCTCTTTCCTCGAGGAGCAGGGTATTCCCTTCTAAGTTCAAGTGGCAACCAGCACAAGAGGAGGGGGTGAAGAGAAGAATGGACGGTAGCCAGTGTAGCTACCTATCCTAGGATGCAAGACCAGTGTAGTCAAGTCATCCAGCTGCAGGCTCACATATTTGTCTTTGGAACTCAAGCTTGCTTATTGACTTTGTACATACTTTGCAGGCATTTTATTTTTGTAGGCCTGACCTTTTTTTTTTCAACATACTATTCACAGCAGCATTTACATAAGGAGTTTTTCCTCTTGAGCCAGTAGACTATCCCTCTTTTGAAGCTTTATCGCAACCCACAATCTCATGTCTTTAGACCTCATGGCTATTGGACCAGGTTGGGGTGCACTTCCCTCCCTAGACGAGGACGAATGTTTCCACCCGTGTGCATCTCAGACTGGCAAATCCAACCCCCTCACCACTCCAACTGAGTTGAGCCAAGTGAAAGGTGCAAGTGTCCAAGTTAGGTCACGGTCGGCAAGAGTCATACGTGTGTCTCGAAAAGTTCTGGTTAGTTCACTGAGGTGACTTGAACCCAGCCCTGATTTCTCAAAGAATTAAGTTTGTATAGACCTGAAGTACCTTAAACCTAGTTCTCATAAGGTTCCAGTGCAGTTAGGTGCGGTAAGGTCTAACCAAGCTCCAATTTGAGACTTTATTGGACCGATTCAATCATCAAGCTCACTCAAAAAGAATATGAATGGTATTCTTATGCTATGCACAATGAATGATGCAATTTGTCACAAAGAATTTAAAACAATCCCAGAATCTTTTTACACAAAGAATCTTTTGAAAGTAGAAAGCTTGACACATACAAAGGTATACACAAATATTTACACGGGCGTACCGCCTGAATTACAAAATGTATGAATTTATAAAGACTCTACAGGTTTTAATGAAGTAGTTTATTTTGTTTGTTGAGAAAGAATTTTTTGCATTTTATTTCTGATTTACAAGTATTAGGAATAGTGATCTTATTCTTCCGGTCTAGTTTTGAAAATAATTTTTGCAAACTATAGTACACGATAATTTTTGCAATCATTTACACTCAGTTGAAAACAATTTTTGCAAGGGTTTTTCACACTATATGCACATTTTTCACAATAGTTTTGACAAACAATTTTTCAAAACATTTGCACATAGGTTTTTCAAATCCTTTCTTTCACACAATGAAAAAGTTTTTGCAATCCAAACAATTTTATACAAGTTGAAAACATTTCACAGCAAATTCTTCAAAAAATTCACACTAGTTTTCAAATCATACTGTATAGGTGTCTAGCCTGATTTATTAATCAGTATATACAAAAGAAGAAAAATTGTATTTGTTATATAATATGGTTTTTATCAGTTTTATTTGTGATTATTCCTTATTTACAAATGAGAGATTTTTGTGTAGACTCCTCAGACCTACTCGAGAATCCTTTTCAAAAGAATTTTGAGAACTCTAGTCCAAAATAATTTTGCAAATATGTACACGTCTTTGAAAAATGATTTTACCAAGGTTTTACACAGCATAGATAGGTTTTTCAAAACAATTTTGACAATCAAATTTTTACAATCATTTGCACACAGATTTTCACACATTCTGATTTCACTCAAAGAAAATAAATTTTACACACAAAACTGATTTTTCAAAGGTTGAATACTTGTACACAATATTTTCAAACAATTTTCACAAGATTTTTCAAAGAACACTTTTGGCATAAAAAGCTTTTTCTGATTTAATAATCAGTACACGTACAACGAGCCTGAGGAGCTCACAATCATCTTTTATTATCATAGAGTTACTTATTGCTTTTTAGATTGAATTGATGTCTTATGTTTCAGTATGAGTTATGGCTTATAGTATATACATGGTATATACGAACCCCCTATACTTAGCTTGAGCTATGTCCTCATAGATCGAAGAGAAAAGCAGAGACATAACTCGTACTGAGTATAGACAAGTCTAAAGAATATAAATGAATGAAATAAATGAATGAGAAGTTGACCTTCCCCCCTATGCTTAGGATCAAGTAATCCTAAGTATAGCAAACTGTACAAAAAAAAGCAGGGAGGGTCAAGGGTGGGAATACACATATCGTTCTCAGATTGTCTCCCCCTATACTTAGGGTAAGATACTCCTAAGTATAGACAAGAAGAGGAGACAATGGAGAGGATCGAAATGAAATGAACAACTCGGGGTGCACATCCCCCCTATACTTAGGACCAAGTACGTCCTAAGTATAGAAAACTGTCTACAAGGGCGGCACCTTTTAGATACAAAGAGAAACTAGAAAAGGAAAAGAAGAAAAGAAGAAAAGCAAAGAAGAAAATCAGATAAACAGTTCTTGGAGTACATCGTCTGAATCTTCTGATGCTGCAGCGGTTGTGGAAGTGTCATCATGTTGTACGAGCTGGATTGAATCAACAACGACCAAGAATGCATCTGGTTTTAAGTAAGGCTTCAGGAGTTGGCCGTTGACGACGAAGGGCTGTGCGTCAGGGGGCAATTCTGATATAGCAATGCTTCCATTATCACACACTTCACAAACTCGAAATGGCCCTGACCACTTACTTTTTAATTTGCCTGGAAATATCCGCAACTTTGCATCAAATAACCACACTTTCTGTCCAACGTCAAAGGTCTTTCGTCTGATGTGCCGGTCATGCCAGCGTTTCACCTTCTCCTTGTATATCAAGATGTTATCGTATGCATAGTCTCGGAATTCCAAGAGCCTGTTCAGGTCGTCTTTTCTCTTCTGACCACTTCTTCGTGAGTCCAAATTACAACTGTTGATTGCCCAAAGAGACTTGTGAATTAATTCCACAGGCAGATGGCACGGTTTTCCATATACAAGACGGTAGGGCGACATGCCCAACGGAGACTTGTAGGCGGTTCGGTAAGCCCATAGGACCGAGTCCAAGAGTTGAGACCAGTCCTTCCTGTTTGGCCTAACGAGTTTCTGCAGGATAGTCTTGATTTCTCTGTTTGATAGCTCCGCCATGCCATTGGTCTGAGGATGATAAGGAGATGCAACACGATGGTCGATGCCGTACTCCATCTTTAACTTCTTGACCTCTTTGTTAATGAAGTGGCTACCCCCATCTGATATGAGAACTTTCGGTATCCCGAACCGCGAGATGATGTTCTTCTTCAGGAACTGGCATACTGTTCGGCTGTCAGCGGCTCAAGCAGGGATAGCTTCAACCCAACGACTCACGTAATCGACGACGAGAAGGATGTGCTCAAATCCCTGACTGTTAGGGAATGGTCCCATGAAGTCAATGCCCCATACGTCGAAAACATCTGCTATCTGAATGATTTTCAGAGGCATTGAATCTTTGGCAGTAAGTGTACCTTTCATTCTCTGACAGTCAGTACATCGCTTAACAAATTCAGTTGCATCCTTGAATAAAGTGGGCCACTAGAAGCCACACTGAAGTACTTTGGCTGCCGTCTGATCTTCAGAGTGGTGTCCACCAGATTCGAGCGAGTGACAATGCTCGAGGACACTAAATTGCTCCGTCTGAGGAATGCACCTGCGCCAAATGCAATACGCTCCTTCCCTGAATAGAAGAGGATCCTCCCATTGGTAGAATCGGATGGTCGACATGAATTTGTTCTTCTGATTTTTCGTCCAATCTGCTGGTGTTACCCCAGAGGCGAGGTAGTTGACTATATCTGCATACCAAGGAAGAGAATCCACTGCTAAGATGCCTTCGTCAGGAAAGGTTTCTGTGATAGGTGCATTGTTAAGAGGAGGCTCATGCTGCTCTATTCTGGAGAGATGGTCTGCTACCACATTCTGGACTCCAGGCTTGTCCTTGATTTCTAGATCAAATTCCTGGAGGAGAAGGATCCAACGAATCAGTCTCGGCTTGGCATCCTTCTTCTGCTGAAGATACCGGATAGCAGAGTGGTCTGTAATGATGGTGACTTTTGATCCCAACAAATAGGATCTGAACTTCTCTAAGGCGAAAACTACAGCCAGCAATTCTTTCTCTGTCACTGTATAATTTCTCTGTGCTTTGTCTAGTGTTCTGCTGGCATAGTGAATGGCATAGGGCGCTCTGTCTTTTCTTTGCCCAAGAACAGCCCCGACTGCAAAGTCTGACGCATCGGTCATTATCTCAAAAGGAAGAGTACAGTCGGGCGGCTGTAAGATTGGAGCCTGAGTGATGAGCTCCTTCAATTGATTGAAAGCAAGGAGAACCGGCTGATCAACAATGAACTCAGTCTCCTTGCACAAGAGTTCTGTCAGAGGTTGGGCGATGCGGCTGAAATCCTTGATGAATCGCCTGTAGAATCCCACATGCCCCAGGAATGACCTCACATTCTTCACTAACTGAGGTGGCTGAAGATTTGAAATGACATCCACCTTTGCCGGGTCGACTTCCATGCCACGTTTGGAAACGATATGACCCAGCACAATACCTTCTGTGACCATAAAGTAGCTCTTTTCCCATGAAAGTATTAGATTGACGTCTCGGCACTTCTGAAGCACTCTGTCTAGGTGCTCAAGACAAGAATCGAAACTATCACCGTAGACTGAGAAGTCATCCATGAACACCTCGAGAAAACTGCCTACCATCTCAGCGAAGACTGCTAACATGCATCTTTGGAAGGTTGCAGGTGCATTGCACAAACCAAAGGGCATTCTCTTGAAGGCGTAAGTGCCGAACGGGCAAGTGAAGGTAGTCTTCTCTTGGTCTTCAGGGGCGATCGCCACTTGGTTGTACCCGAAATACCCATCCAGAAAGCAGAAGAACTCCTTGCCTGCTAATCTCTCCAGAACTTGATCGTTAAATGGCAAGGGGAAGTGGTCCTTCTTGGTTGCTGCATTGAGACGGCGGTAGTCAACACACACCCGCCAGGATGTTGGTACCCAAGTGGAAATTTCCTCTCCTTTATCATTTGTAACCATGGTAAGCCCGGATTTCTTTGTAACTACATGCAGTGGGCTTACCCATTTCGAGTCGGAGATGGGATAGATGAAGCCTGCATCACACCATTTCGTTATCTCCTTCATTACGACGTCCCGAAGGTTAGGATTCAGCCTTCGTTGGAATTTGCAGGACGGCTTGGCATCTTCTTCTAGATAGATGTGGTGTGAGCATAGGGCTGGATTTATCCCTCGGAGATCTGATACGCTCCAACCAAGTGCCTTGCTGTTCTTTTCTAGAACCTTGAGAAGACGAGATTCCTGATCCGGATTCAGCCTGCTGCTGATGATGACCGGATACATTTGTTCTTCACCCGCAAGGAAAGCATACTTCAGGCCTGCCAGAAGTGGCTTGAGTTCTGGTCTTGACTTGTCCACTTTATCTGTCACTTCAGATACCATGCTGGTGGTGGGATGTACTTCTTTGAGATATTTACCATCCTCATCATCTTGTTGAGATCCCGGTGATGCACCGAACGGTTCTGCACTAAGCTGATCATGTTCGGTCTGGAGTGAATGCTCGAATAGATGCGCCTGCATCTGAGAATCTGTCTCCCAAGAATCATCGGAGCATATGCTGACTGCGCTTTCCAAGTCCTCCTCAAGAGTGAGGATTTCTCGGGTCCATGAATCATCCAATGATAAAGCTGAGTCTCTGATCTCTGCAATAAAATCACTGCCTGCTTCTGATGCTGCCTGTCTCTCATCAGTTGTGGCATTCAGCTCTCTGTTCATGTTTATCGTGATCCGCTGAGTGTTCGAGCTGAAAGTAATCGTGCCAGACCCGTAATCAACCACGGCACCTGAAGTACGAAGGAATGGTCTGCCAAGGATTATCGGGGTATGAAGCAGGGGTGCAGGCGAGTCCATATCAAGGACTACAAAGTCAGCTGGGAATTTCATTTCCTGCACTTTAACAACCACATCTTCCAAAAGACCACGGGGCCGCTTGACGGATCGGTCAGCGAACTGAAAGATCATGCGTGTCTTCTTGAGTGGTCCCAGCCCAAATTCTTGCATGATGGACGAGGGAAGAAGGTTGATGGAAGATCCACTGTCAAGGAGAGTACGCTCGAAGACCTGGTCAAAAATCTCACAACTGATCAGAGGCGCTCCTGTGTCTTGCTTCTTCTGGGGGAGATTGCTGATAGCTGCTACCGTGGCCAAGGTGAGGACATGCCTCTCAACTTGCTGGCGTCTGTTTTCTTGCGCTGAGCGACGCCTGTTAGTACATGTCTCTTTCAGTCCTTTCTTCACAGCTGGCATGTATTCCACAACCTTCAATAAGGGAATCTCAACAGTCAATTTATCTAAGATCTCCACAACACCTGGATCAGACAATGCCTTTTTTCGTTTTGCAATTTTTTTGGATTTTTGTATTGCATGAGGAAAAGGAATATTTACATCACTGGCAGGAAAATGAGAGTTCTTATTTACATCAAAATCATCGCCCATAGAATGTTGTACATCTGAACTACAAAAAGCAGTACAAGCTGCACCTGGACATACTGGTGTTGCAGGGCGATCAAAAAGTAAAGTGTTTGCTCCGTCGGTTGGCGAGGGATCGGCTACTGCTGGCGGCTCCTCCAATGCTGGCGCGGCTTTGCTTCGGCTACAAGTTTCTTTTTGTCATTTTTGTTTTTGCTGATTTTCTTGTATTTTTGGCTGAGGTTGCTGCTGGAGATGCACGACGGTTGGACTGGCTACTCCTTCTTCTTCCTCCTCACCCGCCCCTGTAGCTGGCACGGCTGATGCGGAAGATGACGATCCACCTGTTTCTTTATTCACCCCACTTCTGGTAGCAGGCGGAGGCAAGGCCCTACCGCTCCTGAGAGTAACAGCATTAGAATAAACAGTAATATCATTACCAGACTGGGACAGGACATCACAATCTACCTGCTCTTTCTTCATGAAATTATTGGGGTTGGCTTCGACCTGCGCCGGAATGGTAGTTTTGGTGGCGGTCAGGTCGTCGAGCCTCTTTGTCATATCCACTAGCCCTTTAACAAGCTGTGCCAGACAATCCATGGCGGGATTCACAGGGGATGATTCTATAGGTTCAGCGTGCAGACCACGCTGCTACTGGTTGGATGGGTGTGGAGGTTGTGGCTGGTGATTCTGAGGTGGTGCAGGAAGTTGAAGTTGTTGGTAGGATGGACGAGGATACTGCTGATATTGCTGAGAGGGGGCAGCCACATACTGGTGATACGGTTGTGGGTGGCGGTACTGCGGCTGCTGCTAGTAAGGAAAATTCTGCCTCCACTGCTGTGCAAACTGGGGAGGTTGCTGGTACTGCTGGGAGGATTGTCCAAAACGACCACCCTGAGGTTGGTGGTAATGCCGATTGGCAAATTGCTGACTCTGGGGTTGTCCCTGAGGACGGGTCGGCTTTGCATCATGAGCCCATACCCCGTTCACTTCCTGAATCAGGGGTGGTGGTGGGAAGACTGGATCAGGTACTTAGAGGAACTCTGGCTGGTACACGACCATCTGCTGCTGCGGCTGGCCCTGGTCGGGCTCCTGCACGTAGTACACGTGCTGGACTGCCGGTGGCTGCTGGCTCGGCTGAGGCTGATGATGCGGTTGCTGCTCGTCCTTCTTCTCAGCGGGAGCGTCCGATGGTGTAGCCGACTGGACAGAGTTGATAGTGCCGACCAACAGTTCAAGGTACTTGTTGATCTGATCTAGCTTATCCAAGTTCTGGGTCCTCTTCTCGATCACAGCGAGTTTCTCGAAGTCCTATGATCGCTTCTCAATGATATCTACCTTAGAGAGATGGCCCCCGATGATGCTGAGGTTGGAGCTCTCATCTCTCTCTGCTTCCTTGGATGCAGCCATGTGCACTTGTTTTTGAAGGATCTGGGGATGCTTCAGATACGCCTTGGATGAAGAGAGGGCGGCCTTTCCTTCGGCCATTTCTTCAAATATCTGCCAGACGACATCTTCATCCTTATTAAAATGGGATCCCCCACATGCTACGTCCACAAGCCGTTGGCTTTCAATGTTCAGTCCCCCAAAGAAATGCTGGACCAAGCTGGTCTTCGGGATATCATGATGGGGACACTTCTCCTGCAGGTCGGTGAATCTCTCCCAAGCTTCATGTATCGACTCATGGGGTCCTTGGGAGAAATTACTGATTCGGGCTCGCATCTGGTTGAGCCGATCGAGAGGGTAATATTTGTGCAGAAAGGCAGACTTCAACTCCTCCCAAGTCGTCACGACCTTCCCCAGATGGTTGACCCAATAAAGGGCCTTGTCCTGTAGGCTGAATGGGAATGCCATCATCTTGACAATGTCCAGAGGGACATTGGGATAGTGAGTAGTGCGGCATATGCGGGAGAATTACTGCAGGTGAATGTACGACTCCTCGCTTGTGTTTCCATGAAAGGCAGGGAGAAGAGCAATGAATTGGGGCTTCAGCTCAAAGTGAGCGTGTACCAGTGGAATGAGGATCCACTCGGTCATCTGGCTGTCTCCCGGATTGTAGGTTTCTTTAAGGGTTGGCTTTGGTGGTGGGGGAAATTCTACATCGTCATCGGCACCACCACCTCCACCTCCACCTCCTCCTCCCCTGCGTCCTCTGCCTCTGCCTCCTCCTCCATCGTCACGGTTCATCATATCATTCAACATGTCCTGGAAAGCTGTCTGTGTGAGGGCCTGCTTGGTCAGCTGCTGTTGGATGGCCTGGATATATGTCAGTAACTGTGCATTGACTTGGTTCTTATCTGGCACCTGTCCCTCTGGTTGGGGTGGCTGCTGACCCTTGCCCTTTCCACCTGGAGCCATGTCAGGGTCTGAGTTGGACGAGATGAATTCCGGAGTAGTCTCCAGGGCTCGCACTGTCTTCTATCAGCATAATGAGATAGTCCTAATCAGATCTCTTGCAATTAACGTTCATCTGCCGTGACTAAGCTGGAATTCAGGTCAACCCCAGCATGTTGTGGATGGAAAAGGATGTAGACTGTAATCAACTTCCATTCACAACGGTGAAAGTGAGACAAAGGTGATCCCAGTTTATTGGGTGGTCAAGAGAAAGGTAGAAAACGAGGAGTCTGGAGATCGATCCGCAAAATCCGGATCGGGTTCTCGGGAATCGCCTCGAACTTATTGGCGGAGTTGAGTCCATGGAATCGATGTGGGTGTCGGCATGGTCCTGATGGAAACCATCCATGGATCAACTTCGCGAAGTACAAGAGAGGATCGGATGTTGGATGAAAGATACAGTGGTCAACGAGGAATAAAAGGAGTGTAAAACATTAGAGAGGCTCGGTTGAGCGGGGTGGTCAAAGGGAGAAACAAAATGTGCGCAAGTGCGCGGGACTTGATCTTTGAACCTTAATCTAGATCCATACAAACACAATACAAAATCGGGTTCACCAACTCACGCCATGTGAAGCCGTGAAAGCTCGACTATTTATTATCTTTTCATTTTTAGAGTTGTGATTTTCAGGCATATCTTATAACAAGTCCTTAGTACGCTACCCTATAGGAGAGAGTACTGCCGGAAGAGTATCCCGTACTTGTCCTCCTCCTGTGTAACCCGTAGTCTGTACTTTTTGGAGTCCTTGTAACCCTTCCTGGATCCCTACTCAGCCAAAGAAAAGAAAGAGGAAGCCGATAGGCAAAACCAATACTTCGGTTCTTGCTCGCAACGGAATCACCCGTGAGCGTGCAAGAACCTACTCGGACGCAGGACAATGAGACAGACACCCCTGTGAAGGCGTGGCCTATGCTCAATACTTCGGACAGGGTCGATGCTCTACACAACAGAGAGTCATCACTGGTGACCAAGCCCTACTCGCCTACGTACTATAGAAGCGCCATTACTTCGGAAATCCAGGCGATACACAAGGCAGTTGCATACTGGGTTTTTGGCTTTAATCCTTAGGGGGTTGCACTCGCTCAAGGGAGTAGGGTTTTGGTCCCCCTCCAAGGTAACTGAAAACAATGAGGGCTTTATGAACCCGGTACAATGATACTCCATTACAGATTTTAATTAAGGTCAAAGTTTATTTTATCAGTCCCCTTGTTTTAATTTTTTGGGTTTTCACTTTTTTTGAGTCTATTTCATACCAGCGCCTAACGTTTTTGTAGATTTTCATTTAAGTCCTAGGTGCTCAAAATCAGAGGGAGATAGCGGAAAAGCCGTGCAAGTGGTTCCATGCTGGAAATCTCACCATTGAACCGAATGATGCATGCTGAGTTAGAAGACTTACAGTGCATCCCAGCTCTCTCCATGCGGTATGCAAAACAGAATTTTTAAACCTATCTACATGTCGGTATGCAAGGCACAAAATCGTCCTAAACATTAGCTGCTATTAACGTGAAGAACCATAAGTCGCACATTCATCTCTAGCCCAAAGGGTCTGGTCATGGCTCACCCCTCCTCTGCTCAACACACTTGAGGGTAGGAGAAAGCGCTTTACAGGGCTCGCTACGGCACAAGGGCTAAGAGATAAATGAGCGGCTTGTTTAAATTTGACTAAATCCATACGAAGTAGACTATAGGAACATGCATTCTTATTAATGTGTGGACCTAGCTACCGAGTCAAGCAACCTACATCTAGGGGCTCCAAGCACACAAAACAAAGTTAAAGAAAGGCGGAAAGCTCAAAACTTCGGGAAACAAATAAAAGAAGGCGATGAAAACTTGAAAAGCCGCGATGAGGCCCCCAGGTGAACAATCACCCGGGCACTGGACCTCATTGTGAAGAGTAGAGTCCTGTTTAATTACATGCCAAAAATGTCTCTCTCTCACCATAAATTACAAAAATAATCCTAAGTGTTCTAATCCTATCTAATCCACATCTATTTGCTTTCCTTGATACTCTCTCCAGATGGTCATGAGAAGAGAAGACCATCCTCCTCCAAGCTCGGCTGCCTTGGCCTCCTAAGAAGCCATCCTCGCGTGGCGGACCCTCGCATCAATGTCACAAAAAGATTGCATTAGAACAGCTCAATCAATCAAATAGAGCAGATAAAATAATCACAATAAAAGAATCAATGAAGCATGGTGATTAATGGCAATAAAAATCGCTGCTCACAAAAATCACATCAATAATGAATCACAAATATACACAAGAATGACAAAAATAAAGTAGGCTATGCTCATTGCTCCCCGGCAACGGCGCCATCTGATAACACGATACTCCACGAGGGTTACCATGATATAAAAATGTTGTCGCTGAGGCGACCACTCACATAAGACCGGTGTTAATCAGCAACTAACCCACAATAAAAGAATGTATCAATTAAGCTCAAAAAGAAGTGTGAATTAATCTTTATTACTCTACCACAAGATGTGTAGTGTCTAAGTATGTAGAGGTCGAACCACAGAGAGCAATACAAAAATGCATAAGCCTACAATGTGCATCTATCACAGAGTCATCCAAGTGTGAAGCCTATTTTTGTGGGTTTTTGAATTATATATATATATATATATATATATTTATATTTTATTTTATTTTATTTTATTTTATTATTATTATTATTATTATATATATATGTATATATATTTTTTTAATAGTATAATTAGGGAATATGTCTATATATATTTTATAGAATATAAATATATAAATATATGTATATCCCTGGAGGATAGGTATAAGGTATATACCACATACAATATATATGTATATACATAATATGTAATATATATATATTTATTAATATTTACTCTGAGAATATCATATATTAATAGATATATAAATATGTATATAGTTATGCATTTTTTATCATTTTCTTTTTTTTATAGGGTAATATATATAGAGGAGTTATAATATTCATAAAAATATATAAAAATGGTCAAAAATTCAGAAATAATGTCTTTTTGGGATTTTCATGATTTTTTACTTTTTGGTGATTTTTAGATATTTTTAAAATTGTTTTTGGTATTTTTATGTGCTGAAATAGAGGAAAACAGTGAATAGGGTACTGGCTGTAAGAGAAATAGGAATTAAAAATGGCAAACAGCCTCAAAAAATTTCCACCCAATTTTTCTGATAAAGATAATAAAATATAGCATAAATAAGAACTGAGTTCATATTTTTCTGATTTTTCTGTGATTTTATACATTTTTTTAAGTTTTTGTGCAATTTTGAATTTTTAAGGTTTTTCTTTTGAGATTTTTAGGGATTTTTGGACTGTAACTAAAATAGGTCAAAATACATACTAGGGAATTTTTTTGGAATTTTTCGAGTGTTTTTTAATATTTTTTTGGTATTTTATAAGTTAGACTGTAAACAAAAGGCATGTTTTTGATTTTTAACAAATGCAAAAATGCTACAAAATTAAAAACTAAAAATATAGCGTGCAATGGTACACTAACAGGAGCTTATGTCAATTTTTTGCAAAATTTTTCAAAGAAATATGAAGCACAAAATAAATAGACAAAGCATACCAAAAATAAATGGCCTGGCAGGGGTATTTTTGCAATTAAAATATATCTCAGGGGCAAACATGCAAAAATTACAACAGAAATAAACATTTATTTTTATTTTCAGGGCCATTTGACAAATACTATAACCCGGAAGGGTTTATATGCAAATTTCACATGCCTCACATGGGGTCTACACGTGAGGCGCAGAGGGACTAAAATGTAAATACATAAACATCAGGGGGTGTTCTGCAAATTTTACAAGTTATTTACAACATGACTTTTTATTTTTGGTATTAAACTACATATACAAAAAGGCGGGGGGAGGTGTTTGAAATTTACCCCCTAAGGCGCTTCATCCTGCAGCGCTGGGTGCGCCACTTATCCACGTGTCGCCCATCTGACGGCGGATACCGGTTCGTCGATGAAGGGTGCGGATTAGAAGCTTCTCGCGGATCTGACGGTTGGCGCGTGTCTTCATCGGACGGTTGTCTTGCAATCTGGGTCTCGCCTCCTGATCCGACGGCTGTGGAGGTGTCTGGAAGAACAGAGAAGAAGCTCGCCCCCGGCGAGCTTCGATCGAGCAGCTCAGGCTCCTCCGGGCACCTCCCTCGCATCTGAAGTGCTCTGGACGTAGCTGGGAGGCTTCCGCATTGTCGGATGGTTCTCTCATGGCTCCTGGAGGTCCGAGTTGCTCGGACGAGGTCGGTGAAGTAGCGGACCTCCAGGAACCTCTTCCTGATTCGATTCGAGCCCAGATGGGCTCTATTCTTTATTTGACCTGCAGAGGAAGAACCGGGGAAGCGAGGGCTTCCTCCTCGTCCCGGGATTTTGAAGCTTGGCAACAAAATGGATTGAGGCGGAGGGGCTCCGACGTACGGCGGAGGTGGAGCCCCGATTCGCCAAGACCAGGGGTCCTGGGTTGAGCAAATGGGTGCGATCGATGGAGAAAGCGATGGGGTATGAAATGGGGTGGACAAGGCGGTCGGACACGGTCGGATTCACAGTGAAGAAGTCGCCGGAGCGGAGCTCCGGCGAACTTCAAATTTTTGATTTTAAGCTAGGGGGATTAACTAAAGACTAATCTAACTACTGGAATTAAACGCTGACATGAAAAACTAACTAAAAAGCGATAAAAGGAGCAGCTCTTATACCTGGGGGCCACCAAGGAGCAGGGCAGACGCCGGAGCTCCGCCACGACAAAATTCTCCTTCCTCCGGCCGATTCAAGGCGCTAGAGCACTCCCCCTGTCACGAGGAATGGTCCAGGAACAAGATCAAGGCTTTTGGTTGGAATATAATTGGCCAAATTCGAGGAAGGAGGTGGAGCTACTTATTTATAGACATTGGCAAGGAGCCTGATTGACCGGCGATTATTACTTAATCCAATGAGTATCTGATCGATCCAAGTTATTGGCGGGCATCATGGATAATCAGAGAGCAATTCTTGTGAAGGAAGCGAGCTTGAACGATGGACGGGATGGCCGCAAAAAATGGAGGAAATCAGGGGAGTTGACAGTTCAGATGCGCCAGAGCTGGGATGGGACAGTTGACCAGGGGGTCAACGAAGGCCGGCGCCCCATTGGTCCACGTCAGCCGCTAAAAGACAAAACAGGAAATTTGAGCCTAAATTGATTTATTTACCATAGTAATGATTTTATTTGAATTTTCTTAAAACATAAAAAATGTGTATTTTTTCATGTAGTATTTGTTTATGATTTTTATTGAATTTTTCGAAGTGTTTTATTATGGTTTTAATTTAATAATGTGTATATGTTTGTATTTACATGTATTTTTGTGTATTTTATTTTTAGTTTGTTTATTTTCTTTTATTATTTTATTGGCTTATTTTATAAATTTATAATTTATTTTTGTGAGTATAAATGTATTTTTATTTAATTTTTAGGAGTTTATTTACATTTTTAAATAAATAGGTAAATGCATATGTAAGTGTACTTATAGGTATTTTACCTATGTATTTTGTATACTTAGTTTATTTAGTGTATTTTCTTGATTTTTTTTTGGATTTATATTTTTAATAGGTTATATGTATTATTTACATTATTATAAAAATATAAAAGAATAAAAGAATAAAGTCCTTTTTATTTATATATAGATGGATAGCATAGGTATTTTGTCTATGAATTACATAGGTTTATTTTATTTTACAAATTCTTTTTAGTTTTCTTTTAATTTTAATATGTACAAGTATTATATACATTATTTGTAAAATTCTAAAAAAATACTTTTGTACAAATAATGCATATTGAATAAATTGATTATTTTAATCAGCCCCGTATACAAGGAGGGTCAAAAACCTAACTTTTACAGATGAACTCCAAAAATTATGAAACCAATTTTATTAAATTGTTCTTGGAATGCTATATATAATTAAAGGTGAGTTTTGTGATTTGGAGTTTTTATTTGCAAGATATGGGTCTGTGAAGTTTATATTTTGGCTTTTTATTCTGTGTATAAAATGTACACTGAGTATTATTTTTACACAAACTCAATTTCGTATTTTTATTTACATTATTATTTACAACTTTCCTGAACAAAGTTTCTTTATTTGATGAATAAATCATTATGTACAAAATAGGTGTCAAAAATGCATAAATACATGAATAAATAAATGAGGTATTTATTGTATACTGGCCCTTATCTCCCCCTACTTTATTCCTTGTCGACCAATTCCATGCTGGTCTTGGTCTCGGGGTTTGGGTCATAAAATATCTTCAATATTTTATTCCTTTTTCTTTTCTTCTCTTTATTCTATAATTTTTGCATTAAACACCTTACTTAATGTGTAATTAATACAATGAATGATGAATGCTATTATGTACAATTTGATGCAATTTACATGCATTTGCTGGGGTTTTTTAGGCCAAAATGATAGAATAAAGGTGATGAAATGGAGATTCATCACCTCTGTATAGTTAGGGTTATGTACCATAGCCATCTTAATGATCATACAGCTATTGATTCAATAATTGAATTACAGAGGCTGGTGCTTGGATAAATATCTAAGGAGTTAGATAGAGGACTTATCAAGCACCATCACATGATTGTTAAGAGATGGTCTCTAGCCTCAGTAGGAGATGGCAATCCTTTCTCATTAAGATGATATCTGACCAACCTCTTGATGCATGTCCTCTGCATAGGAATAGAGATTCAGAGGTGTAATCTGCAACCTCTTGATTTAAGGTCTTGATTTCATCCGGCATCCATGAGAGGTACTTGAGATCTGGATTTGAGATGTAATCTCAATATCCAAGTCACTATACATGGAACATACAATCGCCCTATTCTTATTTCCAAGTATCTGCGGAGAAAGCGCATTATTCTTGAAAGGGTTCAAGAATAATTCAATAGTTGAATTATATCTAATTATTGGGAAAAGGATAATTAAACATGATTTAATTATCTTGAATGATGTGAATTTGATTCACATTATTGAGATGCATGAGAATGATAATCCAATATAAATAAATGTGATTTAATTATTATGGATGAGAATAATGTGGATAGCAATATCCAATTAGTCAAAATATAATATAAATGTGAGTTATAATATTTTAGAGAGAGCTTATTATGATTTATATTTGTTGATTAATTATTGATGTGCATTTGATTCAAATTAGATAATTAATTGAAAATGTAAATCACATTTTATTTTAGGTTGTGAATAAGATTCATCAATTTCCAATGGCAAGATTGGAATATTCACAAAATAATTATGAATTATTTTTGTATAATAATTTACAACAATTATTGTTGTAAATATTAGAGATACATGGAATCATGCAATCTTGTAGATTGCATTGGAATCTCCCTTTCCTAATAGGAGAAGGGAAGGCCACCAATTCCTACAAGGAAAGGGTGGCCGCCCATCACTCTTATATAGAAGTAGAGATTCTCCTTTCCATTATCTCCAGGATTAATTGATTTAATTTTAGGAATAATTTATATTGATTTATCAATATATATATATTTAATCTAAATTAAATTAATTATATTTGGTTTTTAACAAAAAAATCTTAACCATTGAAAGAAGCACAAATCAGTCTCAACCATTGATTTTGTGTAGTCCATGGATTGTGATCCATGGACTCCCAAAACCCTATATAATAAGAGGCACCCCTTACTCATCTATAGGTTACAACAAGTTCATAGGAAACTCTCTCCTCTTGATGCGACGATCAGAATCGGTTTCAGGCCTTTTAGAAGAAGAGGTTGTCAGTGTAGAAAAAACCGCAAAAGGATCCTAGTCGATCAAACAAAATTCGATTTTAGAGAAAACCTGCACTAATTATTTAACCAGGTGAGTGTGTCTAGGTGGAACACAAGGAGGCAGAATACGGTATTTTGATTTTTTAAGAGGAAAATATTTTTGTGATTATTTTTATCTCTTCTTAAAATGATCAAGGAAAAGCGATGATTTTTATGGGATTTTTTATTTATAATTTTTCTTTGATTTTATTCTTTTCCAATTTTTATTTATTTTTCAAAGTGATATTTTTCACACAATTTATTTCCTTTATAATAGGTGGAATATATGTGAAATATGGAAGATATTATATACTAGGTGAAACGGTCGAGCAACGGGCTCGAAGAACACAAAAAAATAAAACAAAACGGAGTCGATTTGTGACGAATCAAAACACGAGAAAAATACACGAAAAATTAATGAAAAACTTGCTGCGGTACTTGTGTAACTACCCTAAAAAGAACTACGAAAAAATGTGCCAAAAATAGGTCCAAAACATCCCTACAGGACAGGGGTATAAGTGCAAGAAAAAGAATAAAAAATATATGAAAAAAGGTCCTCGGCAGAGACTGTTCTATAAAGAAAATAAGAACGTTTACATTTAGGTCCATGCACGGGGACCTAAATGTAATTCTGGAAACCTTTGGAGCTTTCAGTAAATCTGGAAGTCTTCTGGCTCTTACTGCAAAAGTTCTACCAGTTCAGATCCAATGGTCGAGATTACAACGTGAAATGCAATCAGGTCCGTCCGCTGATGTCCACGTGTCAGCAGCCTGTAGATCGGGGATGTTCTTGAGCTGTTCTTGGTTCTTCGCGAGGTGGCTGAAGGTGGTTACTTCTCCGATTTATCACGAGCAATTGGCGTCGATCTAGGGCCTCCGGCGGGGCCAGAGGGTTAGCTCCTCTAACCCTCGAGCTCGCCCGCGGTGGTCGTCAGGCGAAGGTGGCGCAGCGCGGCGGTGGAAGCTCGATGAAGGTGACGATCTCGTTGCGTTGGAGTTGATGAGAGGTTGTTACGCCTACTTTGATTTGGGACTTCGTGAAGATGAAGGGCTCCAGAAGCTTTGAATTCGCTCCTGTTTGAAGACGATCCTGCAAATAAAGTGTGGGAGTGCTCGATTTGTGAGAAATCGGTCAAGGGATTATAGATTTGCAAGCTCGAAAAAGGTTGTTTCCGAACTTATTAAAGTGTGTGTGATATACAACGAAAAAGGAAATGTGATTCAAGTGGAATTTCAAATGAATTTGTAATGGAATTCGATTGAGCGTCTAAGATAGATGATTAGGCGATCTAATTACGAGATTAACCACGCTAATTGTGGCACGAGATTCGAAAATTAAATTGATAAAGATGGAGGTAGAGATCTGTGAATAAGAGATGTATTTACCTCTAAGGGATGCTCGACAGCCTATCTTCACATGAGCTGGACGCGCGCGCGGTAGCGATGCAAGGGCTGACGAGCGCCTTGGAACTTCTCCACGACGATCCCTCTTCCACGCGGGGTAGCCTTCGGGTGTTGTCACCACCGGAGTGAGGCGGAGCGAGGTAGAGGAGTTAGGAGACGGCCACTGGCAGTTTGGGCTATGGGTGGTTGAAGGAGAGTTAGTTATAAAATACGAAGTTTGGAGGTTTATATAGAGAGTTTTCATGCTCCCCAAGATAGATCTAATGGTGGACGATGAAGAAGGTTGTTAGGGGAGTCAGATCATTGGATTGGATCGTTGGAATGGGTTAGGAGGTGCGCAGGATAATTTGGTGAAGAAGGCTGTTCAGAACAGAAACGCTAACAGCCTTCTTGAAGAATATGAACCAGGTGCTGACACGTGTCAGCACCTAGTTGGCCAGATGAATTAATTCCATGTAAATTTGATATTAAATAATAAACAATATTATTCTAAATAGGTGTAAAAACAAGAAATGAATATATTTATATTATCTAATTTATGGAATAATTACTTTTTATAAATAATAAATATTATTCGATTTATAAATATTATATTAATAAATATGTATAGATAAATAGGTTTTGGATTTTATATTTAATAAATAAATAATTAAAAATTAATTTTGTATTTTCGTAATTATTAGAATAATAAATAATAGTTGTGTGAGTTTTTGGGGGGTTTTAATAAATTAATTTACATATATTAATAAATATAAGTATTAGTTAGCCAGTTCATTTTTACCTATAATTTAGGGGTTTTGATTTTATTAAAATAATAAATTAGTCCAAAAATTCTGAAATAAATTAGGGTTAAATTACAAGATCATGAAAATAATTAGAAATTATAAAATTAAGAAAACTATAAATAATGTGTTATACATAAAATAAATAGCCCAGAAACCCCGTTGTCATTTGGTCCCAAAACTGACTTTTTACAAACGGACTTCGAAGTCGATGACCCTTTATTAATTAGAGAATATTATTTTATGAACTTTAAAGGTGAGTAGAGTGAAATTGGAGTTCGTATGAAGAAGTTATGATGTTCGGAAGTTGAGATTTTGACAATTTAAAAGCTGGGTTTCTTGGCATATATACAGGGTAATATTTTTAACTTATTTTTAATTTTTACATACATTTTTTGAAATAATTAGGAAAAGAGTTTGGTGAAAAATGTATACATATGAATTAGTTAAAATTCATTGACGTTTTGTATTTATTTGATAAATAGTGAGAGGTACATGAGGTGTGTCTTAAGTTATTTTTAGGGTTTTCTTTCCTTATCTCCCCCTACTTATTGGTTTGTTGACCAATCCATGCTGACTTGGTCTCGGGGGTTAAACTATAAATATACCTTGCAGTTATATTTATATTTTTAAGTCATATTGTACTTATTTACATATATCTAATCTGCCTTCTTTTCTTTTTCTTTATTCTTTATTTATTTACATGATTTTGATGCTTAAAAATGAATATTTATTCTTGAATGCAGTTTTTATAAAAGATGGGAATTAATGAATATTTACATGCATTTGTTAAGGGTTTTAAGATAAAATGCAACAGAGAAGTTAATGAATCATGGATTCATCAACCCCCTGTACTTAAACTTTGCTAGTCCCTTAGCAAACACTTGTTTTAAAAGTAAGTGAAAAAGATAGAAAGTTAGAATGAATTTGTTTTCCTAAACCAATTCATGAGAACAGATAAAGGACAGAGCTCGATCGGGCCTGAAACAAGCATTTTGTCGGAGCCTTAACTAGGATTAGGATTTTATCCTCAACAGTCCTCAAGTTCCACAAATCCTTATTCAAGATCACTTCATCAACTAGTTCAGACTCACTTATTCATATCGCAAACTCTATCATCCTTGAAGTCAATTTGTACAGTGTGTGAATTGATTTAGCTCTTCCTGTTTAGAGAAATGAAGAAACCGTCCATCCAAGATATACACTTCTATTGCTTCCTCATCCAGCTACTCTTTCCTCGGGGAGGGAGGTATTCCCTTCTGAGGTCAGTTCGTGCTATGTCCACAATCGAGTATAGAGAGAAAGTAGAAGAATGAGAAAAGAAGAAGAGTGCGACCAGTGTAGACGCATCTCCTTGTGAAGCTCAATCGGTGTAGCTAAGTCTCCACTAAGATGTGCAGGCATTTTTGGTGGATGCTTGGACCATTGTGGTCGTATTTGTATTTGGTGGCTTCTTCTTTGACTTGGCTTTGTAATTTGCTTGCACTGCATTCATCTTTTTGTGCCTCGACGGATATAGCATCTTTTTATTCCGTTCCTTTTTTGAGGTCTTAGAAAAATTGTGTCACCAGATCCTTCCCTCATCTGAAGCGACTATCGCAACCCTAATCTCTCTTGTCTTTAGATGTCAATGCCGCAAAGACAAGGATAGAAATGCACTACCAAGATGTACTGCCCTTTGTAACTCAATGCGAGTCGAGCTAAGTGCAGAGTGCATGTGTTCAAGATTGGTTCAATGGTGAAGAGTTGTACGGACGAGACCAAATGGTCTACTTAAGCACATATGACTTGATTTCCCGAATATGGTCGTATGGAACCCAAAGATTTTAAGTCAAAAAGACCTAAAAGTCTAAATTCCAGATCCTAAGTAGGTTCCTTACAACGAAAGTTAAAGGCCGTGATCAAGCTCCATCCTATAGACTAGACTCAATCCTTAGTTCCGGAAATCAAACTTATTCTGAAAAATGCGAATGCAAATGTAACCATGTTTTTGCGAAGTATATTTTCTGAATTTTACTCATTTTTATGGATTTTAAGGCTTTTGTAATTTTTATGACTTTTAGGACTTTATTTTTTTATGGATTTCCTGAATTTTATAAACAAGTTTTTGTACATGAATTTTACAAAAATATAATTTATTTGGGGTAAATACCTAATGTATTTTACGGATTTTATCTACAAAGGATTTTACAAGGATTAAATGATTTTTACAAATGTTTTAATAAATAGGATTTTAAATAAGTATTATACAAATTTTAAGTATATATTTTAATTACAGATTTTAAATACAAGTTTTAAACATATTTTACTTATTTACAAGGATTTTATAAGTAATAAATAAATATATAAATGGATTTTAAATTAACCCTTACCCACTTTTTATGGATTTTATAGATATAGAAAATACATAAAAGTACGAGTTATGGACAAAAGTATATATACAATATATACGCACCCCCCTATACTTAGCTTGTGCTATGTCCACATAGCGTCAAAAGAGAAAAAGGAGGACATAACTTGTGCTAAGTAAAAGTGGGTGAAAAAGAATAGAGAGTACAAGTCAATCAACCCCCCCCTATACTTACGATCAGGTCTTCGTAAGTATAATGGAAGAGCAAAAATGAGGTGACTGAGTGAAAAGAATATACAATGAAGGAACAAAAGAAATAAAGAAACAAAATCATAGAAATCACTCGGTCCCCCTTATACTTAGGATAAGGCATCATAAGTATAGAAAATAATTTAGCCAAAAATCTGAGACCATTGATTTGTGAAAAAGAAAGGATATAAAAAAGAATCAGAACAAAATATAAAACGTGAATCAGCGAACAATCAGTCCCCCTATACTTAGGATCTTGTATCCTAAGCATAGAAGACTAGCAAAAATGGGGACAATTGTGGTCTACGAAGAATATATAAGTGTTGTGGATCTCCTTAAATCGAATGGCTCAAAAGAATTTGTACAGGATGAGATGAAGTGAAAGGATGATCATGAATCCTGTACAAAATAGATTACTTCAACCAGGGTCATACTGAATTTTCTGCTTTTTGTGTGCGTACTGATCCTTGGCTGAAAAAAGTAGAGCCTCCTCTATGAGTGAACTATGTACATGTCATAGCTTTGTTTTCTGAAATATGTGTCTCTGGAGTCAGACTACAAAAGGTTTTTATATGTGTAAGAATCACACCATCCGACACTCTACGCTGAATAGATTGTATAATCTATGAAATGTAATCAATTGACTCTCATAGTGTAATATGTGTACTCTCAATCTGCAGCATTGAGATGTCTACTGCAAGTGACTGCTCATCTGAATCTCATATGAAATATGTCTCTGTATGGGAACAATCATTTGAAGAACTAGGTACCAGGTCATCTACCCTATCCTCGTGTAGGATATCGTGGGTATCAAAATAAACGCTTTCAAGATCAGGAAACTGTATCTCATCTATGTGCTGGCAATCTTCTGCAAGATTGGGATCCTCTGAAGTAAATGACAATACTGATCTAGGACTACTACATTCTCTCTCCAACTCATCTATATGCTCTTGCTGTCTGCAAGAAAGGCCTCCCGAGAATGATTGGAGCAAGGTGTAACTGTGTAGGGCACATCATGTCTAGGACAGTAAAGTCCACTGGAAACTGCAAGCCCTGAACGGTCACGATAATGTTCCTTAGTACACCATTAGGTCTCTTCACCGATCGATCTGCAAACTGAAGTATCGCCCATGATTTGTAAAGAGGACCTAGCTTGAGCTTATCAAGCAAAGAGGATGGAAGCAAATTAATCGAGGAACCATTATCTAAGAGAGTACGATGGAATGTAGTGTCTTCAATCTGACAATTGACATAGTGAGCTCCAGAATCTTTCTTCTACTTGGGTACCTTGTTCCGAATAGCTGACGGAGAGAAAATCTACCCTTTTAATGTCTTATAATTGACTAGTGTGTTGCAGTCGGATAGATCAGTGTCGATCAAAAATTACCGCACGGCTCGATTAAATCGTTGAATGAATTAATATGCGGTCTGGTGTTTATTTAGCCTGGGCAAGCCCCATGGTCGACTCAAGGAGGCAAAGGAACAACTCGGGATCAAGTTAGAGTTATTAGATTACGGTTTTCCAAGTGGGATTTTTTTGGTATTTTTTTATGAAATAAAAATGTCAAATGCACTAATGCGCATGAACTAGGTTATTAAGAAAATCAACAACTTAGCCAAATTAATCTTTGATCTCCAATTGATTCAAATCGACCGAGTTATATTTTTCCTATAAACCTAATCCAATGATGAATGCAAAATGTATTTTTTTGGAATTTTTGGATTAAAAAAATGCACAAATGAAAAATGCAAACTTTTTTAGGTTTTTATGCAATTTTTCATGCAAATGATATGCAAAAATTATGAAAAATGTACTGGAAGTTAAAAATGATAAAATGAAGCTACTCTAATTTTTTTAGAATTTTCTGACACTTTTTCATTTTTTATGAATTTTTTACTGAAATCAGAGCAATAATGAGTATTTAATTTCTAATAAATCCACGAAATCAAATCATCCAACAAGATATTTATCTCAAATAGATATTTCAATCAGTAATCCAGGAGAGTTAAAATTTCTTAAAAATCTAATTCGTGGAATTAACTAAAAATCAACTACAGAAATCACTCTACAATTTATTTTATGCACAAGACAACTCCTAATTGGACGAAATTTGGACTATAATTAAAGCACAATAAAAGGCATCATTCATAATTTTTTCGCAATTGAGTAATAAATAGACCTATGCGAATTTCAGAGGTTAAATGGGAAAAGTATCACTCAATTTCAGTCTCTGATTTTTAATAAATAATAAGATGCTCACAAAAATGCAAATAAATTGCCAAAATGTTCAAAATTAATCAATCAACAACTTGCTATTTTTGTATTAAAAAATTGATGCAAAAAGAATATCCAAATTAACGCTCAAAGCTAGGGGTGTCAATGCAAATAGAAATTGAAACACACAAACTCAAACTGTGCCTAAGGGCACTTCTGTAAATATCTAAACAAGCAAGGAAATCAATGAAAATTTCACAAAATATATAAAAAAAAGGACCTTTTCTTCTCCCCCACGCAGGACACGGCTAGGGCACAAGGGGTAAGGACGGCGGGCCTTGGAGGAGATGACGTAAGGGCGGCACCGCGCACATCGTGCGGGGGCGTTGGAGGTGTGAGGCTGTGGCGGAGCCACAGCCTGGAGCTGGGGGGTGCGCTCGCAGGCGCGACGAGGTGGCGGGCCGCGCGCGGTCGGTGGCGCGCGATGGGACGCGGCGACGAGGAGGGGCGGCGATGGCGACCTGCGAGAGCGCAAGGGGCGGCCGCGGCTTGGTGGAGAACGCGCACGCGTGAGAGGGCGGCGCAGCCTGGAGCGGGGCACGGGCGGTCACGCGCGGTTGCTACTGCGCGGTGGAGAACGGCGGGCTGGGGACACGGCTGGGCGCGCGGGAGGCGCGACCTGGCTGGGTTGAGCGCGCACGGGGGCTCGCGCACGGCACGCGCTGGCGTGGGCGGAGGGCGGCCAATGTGATGGAGGGACGGCCTGGAGAGGCAGGGACGGTGGCGCGAGCCGCTGGGGATGGCTGCGCGGGCGTCGAGCGGAGGTGCGGGATTGGGCGGCGGCCTGTTGTTGGAGTTTTGGCCGCCGTTGGCTCTGAGGGACACGTGGCTGACGACCACACGCGGGGAGGTCGGCTGCTGGGGTGAGGCGGTGGCGCCGCCACTGGAAGGCGGCCGTGGGCGGCGTGGCTTGCAGGAGGGGTCGAGGAGCGGCGGCCTCGCCCAAGGGGACGGCAGAAGCTCCTGTTTAATTTTTTTGTTTTTTTTTCTTTTGCAAATTTTTTTGATGTAATTTTTTTACTTTTTTATGTGAACAAGAAAATAGATGTGGAAAGAAAAATAGTGGTGATGGTGATTGTGGTGATATGTTTTGGTGATGAACAATATCAACAAATAATGTTAGATAAAAAATTTGAAATGACAAGGGAAAATGAGAGGACTTACCTGTGATTCGCCAAAGATGGAGCCACAGAGTGCGGCTTCTGGTTGTTGTCGCCTCGATTCGATCTGACGAAAAATCAAAGAAGCTCAGTTGTGATCTAAAGTGATGCACAACGACACGAGGAGGAGTCCTCGTGGATCTCGCCTTGAAAACCGTCGTTGCTCAACCGAAAGATGCTGAAGCTGTCGCCGACAACACACGGGGGCTGGTGGTCTCTCCCTCTCAATTGAAGAAATGGAGGATGGAGAAAAATGGTGGAGGATGATGTGAATATAAAGGAAGAGGAGAGGGAAGTTGGAGAAGGATGGAGAGAGTGGGGTAGTGGGGAAGGTGGAGGCTTGGAGTAGGGAGTAAGAAAAGAAGTGGTAAAAGGGGATAAAATAAATAAAATAATATAATAATATAATAGGATACTAAAAATAATTAAAATAGTAATAATAAAATATTAATAATAATAAATCCGAAAATAGTAAAATAAATTCGAAAATAAAGAAAATGAGGTGACATGTGGCGGCTCCAAGAGCTGCCACATGTCGCTACCAGAAAATTCAAAGATTAAATGTAAACAAAATCAAAAAGAAATAACAAAAGAGATTAAATCAAAAAGTGGTCAACACGAAAGTTGCTCGTCTCGATGAGATCTACAACTTTCGTGAAGGGCTGAAAATCAAATAAGATCATCTATACAAAACGTATTTTTGGGTGGTACCTTATAGATATAAAATACCGCATTTTATCTTTTGTAATTTTTTGTCATTTTTAAAAGAGAGAAAAATTAAAATAAAAATATAGAAAATATGAGAAGAATATTTACAACTTAATCTAATTTTTTTGGATTTTTAATAATGAAGAAAATAAAAGGATAAAATACAGGGGTAAAACGGTCAATATGTACAATATACAAAAGGGGCCCAAAACCCAAGTTTTGCATACGAGCTCCGATTTTAATGAAATTGGTCTTGTTTCGAAGGTCTCTGAATGTACATTACTTTTAAAGTGAGTAAACCTTATTCGGAGGTTGTATGAGAGAGATATGTGCGTTTTAAGGCTCCTTGGATTGGGATTTTATTGGTCAATTTTACAAGTTGGTATTTTTTTGATATTTTTCTTTAATTAGTGTTAGTAATATATACACTATGGAGTTGATTTTATTGGATTCAGAGTTAGTATAAAATATATACAAATAAGGTATTTTATCTAATATACAGGTGGATATTTACAAGTGAAATTGGCTTCTTATTTAATGCAAGTATGAATGCTAAAATGCAGATATTATGCTTGCATGCATGAATGCTAATTTTGCAAGATAAGTGGAAATATGCTGCTGTTTACTCAGGAACAAGGCTCTATTTTCAACTTTTAGAGTGATGAATCACAGATTCATCAACCCCCTATACTTAAACCTTGCTCGTCCCCGAGCAACTAAAATGAAATGCAAGAGTGAAATGAGATTGGGTTCCATACCAAGTTCATGAACAAAAGTTGAAAACAGAGCTTGACTCGACCTTTTGATTAATTGTGTGGCGGAACCTTACTGGGATCTGATTTTAAGACCTAACAGACTTCAAGTTCCACAAGTCTTCTATTCAAGACTCCTTAATAGTCAGGTCAGAACAAATCTTCAAACGCAAATTTATGATGACTATGATTCTTACTTGTACTGTGTAAGTGAGATGTAACTCTCCACATCAGAAATGGCTCAGAACCAGCCTCCTCTAACAAGGTAACTCAATAACCCGGTCCAGTAACTCTTTCCTCGAGGAGCAGGGTATTCCCTTCTAAGTTCAAGTGCGACCAACTCAAGAGGAGGGGGTAGAGAAAAGAATGGACTGTGGCCAGTGTAGCTACCTATCCCGGGATGCCTGACCAGTGTAGCCAAGTCATCCAGCTGCATTTTCTTTGCTAATATACATACTCCGACAGGTATTATTTTTTCACTTGGACCTGTCTGATTTTTTTGGAGTTCTTGTATTTTTTCTTTTTTTTTTCTTTTTTTTTGGAACTATATACAAGGTGCAGCATGTACATCAGGAGTTTTTCCTCTTGAGCAAGTAGACTATCCCTCTTTTGAAGCATTATTGCAACCAACAACATCCTGTCCTTAGATGTCAACACCACCAGACTAGGTTGAGATGCACTACCCTCCCTAGAGGAGGACGGATGTTTCCACCTGTGTGCTATTCCAAGCTAAAGGATTCTACCTCCTCACCATCTCATCAATGAAGAGCTACATGCATAGTGCTTGTCCAAGTTAGGTCATTATCTAAAAGAATCATGCGTGTGCACGAGATATTCTACTTAGACTGATTAAGATGACATATGAACATAGACTTGCGGACTCAAAGAATTAAGTCACTTGACCTGAGAAATCTTAACTCCAGTTCCTATAAGGTTCCTCTGAAATTAGGTGGATTAAGGTCAAATCTGGTCCATCCTCAATATCTACTCATAACTTGGTTCAGAACACTCTAGCTTTTCACTATGCATATGCAAAATTTGCAGATGAGATGCAGATGACATGCTATGTAGATGAAATGTAAGACTCTCTCTTTTTTTTTTCATGGATGATATGCAAGAGTAAATAAGAAGCCTTTTTGTTTTATTTTTCTGGTATACAACAATTTTTTTATTACAACAATTTTTAGTTGATACAATTTGTATATAGTATACACGAATTTTTTTTGATATAAATCCTATTTTACAACAAATTTTACAAAGGTATGTTTTACAAGAATTTTACAACTTTTTATACAAGTATTATACACATAGTACATATTATACAAGTATAAAAAAAATTTTCTATTTTTACCCACCCATAATTACTGTAAAATATATACACAAATATGCGAAAATACGCGAAAGTATGAGCTATGGGTAAAGTATATATGTAATATATACACGCCCCCCTATACTTAGCGTGTGTTATGTCCTCAGAGCACGAAAGCGACTAAAAAGACATAGCTCGGGCTAAGCGTAGGAGAGCTAAAATAACAAAAAGTATAGAAGTCGTCCCGCCCCCCTATACTTAGGCTCTGGCAGCCTAAGTGTAGAAGAAGATTAGAAAGTGGGGCGGACAAGGTCAAGGAGAGAGTTGGATGAATATACAATGCGGGCATCGGTCCCCCCTATACTTGGGCTCTGGTCAGCCTAAGTATAGGACATGAGTGAGTATGAGGACCAATGTGATCTGGAGAATGTGCAACGAACGGTGAAGAGACTCGGGTCACTCTCCCCCTATACTTAGGATCTGATCATCCTAAGTATAGCCATAAAATGAAATGATATGGAGCCGGGGCGAGTGATTCGAATCACTGGGGAGGGAGGAAAAATATATACAAGGAGAATTGAGAATATACATCGATTAAGAAGGTTTGTGACGAACCTTCTTGCTTACGCGGGGAGGTTGATAATATACGTATGTGTCGTTGTCGGAATCGTCCTCAGATGAATAATAGTGAGGTGTAGGGATCGTCCAACGAGAGTCGACACACGGCTGCTGGCTTAGATAAGGCTTAAGAACAGCCGAACTGAGCTCACTCATATAAATCACCTTATCTGGACCAGATGAGGACTCTTCCGAAAATTCCTTTTCCGGTGTGTTGAAGGAAATTTTCTTAGTCGATTTTCTAGAACCTGAATCATTGAGAGGGAGTGGAGAGCGACGCGCCTGGAGAGGTTCGGGGGAACATCTCGAGGAATCAATTCTTGACTTCCTCTCACTATATAGCCGACTAGAAGAGGGAGCAACCATGTATTTATGTGTAGTCATGTTATTCTTGGTTGTTTCCTTTGAAGGTCCAGGATGTGGTGCGGTGTTGACCGTGGGTTCCTCATCAGACAAGTCACCATATAGATTAGCATATTCTTGAAGGGTCAGCACGCGTCTTGAGAAAGTGCTAGTGATCTCAGTTGGCTTGGCATTATTGGGCTCTTGTGTCGGATCATCGAAATGATCAAGGCAATCCACAAAGGTCGTGTCCGACTCAATAATAGCTTCTGGTCGTGAGTCCTCCTTAGAAGCTGTCACGGTGGTGGTGCAAGCAGTTGATGAAGTGGAGGTGTGGGGAGTCTCTGATCCAACGGTCGTCCGGACAGTCGGTTTCTCAAGTGTAGCAGAGAGGTGGGACTCATCAACCTCTCGATGGTCATGACTGTCAGTGGATGTGCGGGTTACCTTAGAGTAAAGTTTATCAAAGATTGGATGAGGTCGAAGCGCTCCCAATGCTGTAAAATCGATTTCCCGAGTCTCGCAATCTATAGTCGCCTTAGCCAAGGCTAAGAACGGCTTCCCAAGAATAATCGGAGACTGGGAAAACTCTCCTCGGTGCTCAATGTCAATGATCGTGTAGTCCACCTGAAGTAGAGCACCTTGAAAAGTAACGATGACTGAAATATTTCCTCTCGACCGTTTGATGGATCGATCAGCCAACTGAACAATCTCTCTTGACTTTCTAAGTGGCCTGAGTTTGAGCTTGTCAAACACAGAGGTCGGGAGGATATTTATCGGTGAGTCATCATTGATTCCCGCATGGGTGAAGATGGTGTCTTTGATTTCACACTCAACTCGGGGCAACCGCTTCACTCTGCGGCTCTTGGTCTTTCTCCCCATAATCAAGGAGGTGGCCATAGACACTATATGTCTTTCAGTCCTTGTTCTCTTATTACCCGACCTCTTGGGCATCAATTTACTTCTCACAAATCGTTTGAGGTCGGGAAAGTGATCTATGGCCTTTATTAAGGGAAGTTTGAAAATCAGTTCTTCATCGAGTGCTTCCCTTATGGCAGGATCCAAATTTTTTTGGTCTTTGTCATTTTCAATTTTTTTGTGTTTTTTTAGTTTTTCAATTTTTTTGGTATTTTGGATAGATGAATGATCAGACTCTGGATTGGAGGGCAAGTGGTTAGTATAAGAGGGAGATAGAATGGACTCTAGCTGTACAGACGGTGTGGGTTCCCTAATGATTGCTTGGCTTTCAACCTCAAAATTACTCATATCCTTTTCCACTTTCATTCCCAAGCTGGCAGAAATTGAGTTCAATATTTCCATGACATTTCTCAAGTTGTTACCAAATGATTCATTTTTCTCAATATGTCTGGAAATGTCATCCTCCACAAAATTCTCATGACAAATCATGAGAGAGTTCTGCTCAAGTGGAGGACACTGCTGAGATATTGGGGTCTCATACTCAACATACCTAGACTCTGGCATGTAACTCCGGGTCAAGTATGGACCATCTAGATGGCAAATATTAGTCGGAGCCTCATATGATGAAACACGGACTGATAAGTCTATCTCATGAGTCCAATCTTGTGAGTGTATAGGCTCTCCGAAAGAAGGCTGGTTAATGGAAGCTTGATCACTAAAGTCAATCAAGTCTGGGACATCATGATGTACAAGCCTCTCCATTCGGGTTGTTTGGTCGACCAAGTTATGCCCTAAGGTCAAGTCGGGAGGTGTATATGTAAATTGTTGTATGGACCCTACTTGAGGTGAGAATGAAGTAAACGGGGGCATATAATTCTGCCAATCATCTATCTCAGCAGTGGCTAGCTCTGCATTCGATTCTTTAATTCCTGCAAGCTCGCGAGAATAAGTACAGTCAGCCCAAGATGGAAGTGGATCCGGAATGTCAGAATATGGAGTAGGTGAGAGATGCGAAGAAGTGGAGAAGTCAGTCGGAGTTCTGACTTCATGATCGGGTTGAGGGGGAGCCGACCACGGGTAAGGGTCTCCCGTAGATGGCGGAGGAGAAAGCGAAGATGAACGGTATATGGTCGAGGAGGAGTGACCAGAGGTCACAGGGTATGGGGACCAATATCCTGACATATTGGAGAGGAAAGGAAGAAGATTGATGTAGAAAACGTGTAATTACACAGGATAACGCACATGGACAGACACAAAGACAAACGCAAGAGCAAACCCCGAGTTCACACTCAACACGGTGAAGGACCCGAACTGAGTCCAATTAATCGTGTAGATTTTAAGTGTGATTTTCAAGCAAGATAGCAAGGATTACGCGGCCTATAGGGAAGTCGGCTAAGAGCCGGATGCGTCTTCCATGCTTAACCTGTTGCCTAAGATACCACCGGTCCTTCCTTTCTTTGCTCCTATCCCAAGTCAATGGATTCAAAGACCACACCCCTATCTACCTGCAAGCAAGCGGAGGCTGACAAGGACGGAACTTCACCCCGGGGGGTTACTGGCAGCTTGTCGCAAAGTACCGCAATTTCGCCCCTATCTACCTGAGACAGGCGGAGGCTACTTGGTACTAGTCAGTGAACCTTAAAAATTCAACTTGTGATATTTGCTAGGATTAGTCGGAACGTGATATGGAAGGCGGGGATTTGGGCTCTGCCTTAAGGTGTTCACACACACTCAAGTACCCTCAGTCAGCCTGAAAAAAAAGGTCGGGGTTACTCTCCCGCAAACAAGGGTTAATTTTAGTTAATTTTTTTTGGTCCAATTCAATTAGCAGTCTCGATTTTAGAGATTAGTTATCACTGATATTAATCCACACAAACAATCACGTCTACCGTCCAGTCCCAATTCCTTTATCTTAGGTTAGAAAACCGAGAGAGAGAGAATCAGAAAAAGTCGATGCGATCGAGAAAACGATGATGAATGCTTGAGTAAGAAGACTTACAGTGCCTCCAGCTCTCCACAATGCGGGATGCAGTACTGAATTGAAAATTTTTATACTACATGCAAATGCAGACGACAAAATCCGCTCCTAGACAAGCAGTTCTATTAGCGAGTGAAGCATAGGTTGATTTGACTAAGTTCTACGGTCTAAGTGCGTCTTTTAAGTGAAGTGTGGTCTTAAATATTACGAGCAAAAGCAAACCCTAGAGTGGCTTGAGGAGCTGCTAGTGCAAGCCTAGTCTAAAATTCAGACCACACAACAGACATGGACACGGTTCCACTATGTTTACACACACGAGAACCCAAACGGGAACCGCTGTAAATGCAGACAATTTTTACAAGTTAAAAAAAAAGAAAAATCCTTCTGCGTCTCAACAGCCGACTTGATCCACGAATAGTCAGCCTCCGATGCACTTCGAGATGCGTCGACTTCAAGAAAGCCGCTCCAAGTCCACCGGGCCCTCGCACAAAAAAATAAAAATGTTAGAGAGATAAAATAAATTCAAAAAAAAATAAAAAGAAAAATAATTGGAAAAAAAGGAATAATTACAAGATGGATCGGGGATCAGACTACCCGAGTGTGTGGAAAACCTAAATCTAATTTTCTAAAGTGATCCTAAGCCGTTTGCTTCCCTGAAAACGGCGCCATTTGACGGAGCGAAAATCTACCCTTTTAATGTCTTATAATTGACTAGTGCGTTGCAGTCGGATAGATCCGCGTCGATCAAAAATTACCGCACGGCTCGATTAAATCGTCGAATGAATTAATATGCGGTTTGGTGTTTATTTAGCCTGGGCAAGCCACAGGGTCGACTCAAGGAGGCAAAGGAACAACTCGGGATCAAGTTAGAGTGATTAGATTACTGTTTTCCAAGTGGGATTTTTTTGGTATTTTTTATGAAATAAAAATGTCAAATGTACTAATGCGGATGAACTAGGTTATTAAGAAAATCAACAACTTAGCCAAATTAATCTTTGATGTCCAATCGATTCAAATCGACCGAGTTATATTTTTCCTATAAACCTAATCCAATGATGAATGCAAAATGTATTTTTTTAGAATTTTCGGATTAAAAAAAATGCACTAATGAAAAATGCAAACTTTTTTAGGTTTTTATGCAATTTCTCATGCAAATGTATGCAAAAATTATGAAAAATGTACTTGAAGTTAAAAATGATAAAATGAAGCTACTCTAATTTTTTTAGAATTTTCTGACACTTTTTCATTTTTTATGAATTTTTTACTGAAATCAGAGCAATAATGAGTATTTAATTTCTAATAAATCCACGAAATCAAATCATCTAACAAGATATTTATCTCAAATAGATATTTCAATCAGTAATCCAGGAGAGTTAAAATTTCTTAAAAATCTTATTCGTGGAATTAACTAAAAATCAACTACAGAAATCACTCTACAATTTATTTTATGCACAAGACAACTCCTAATTGGACGAAATTTGGACTATAATTAAAGCACAATAAAAGGCATCATTCATAATTTTTTCGCATTTTTTTGAGTTATAAATAGACCTATGCGAATTTCAGAGCGTAAATAGAAAAATTATCACTCAATTTCAGTCTCTGATTTTTAATAAATAATAAGATGCTCACAAAAATGCAAATAAATAGCCAAAATGTTCAAAATTAATCAATCAACAACATGCTATTTTTGTATTAAAAAATTGATGCAAAAAGAATATCCAAATTAACGCTGAAAGCTAGTGGTGTCAATGCAAATAGAAATTGAAACACACAAACTCAAACTGTGCCTAAAGGCACTTCTGTAAATATCTAAAAAAGCAAGGACATCAATGAAAATTTCACAAAATATATAAAAATAGGACCTTTTCTTCTCCTCCATGCAGGACACGGCTAGGGCACAAGGGGTAAGGACGGCGGGCCTTGGAGGAGATGGCGTAAGGGCGGCGCCGCGCACGTCGCGCGGGGGCGTTGGAGGTGTGAGGCCGTGGCGGAGCCGCAGCATGGAGCTGGGGGGTGCACTCGCAGGCGCGACGAGGTGGCAGGCCGCGCGCGGCCGGTGGCGCGCGATGGGACGCGGCGGCGAGGAGGGGCGGCGATGGCGACCTGCGGGAGCGCAAGGGTACGGGACGGCTATCATTTTGATAGCTGTCCCGCACCCTTGGTTAATTCGGTCAAGTTAATGTCCAAATTAATTATAAGTCGTTCGTTGTAGTCGGATATGAGAGGGCTAATCAATAACCACTTTAATCAGATTCGAGTCAATTTCAAGCGGTGATTTTTTTTACTTGGTAGTGTCCAAGGTCGAACTCAGGGAGGCATCTGTCTCCTTAGGTAGATTTTAGCGAAATTTCCAAGTGTTAGATTTTCGAGGAGTAATTTTTTTTGTTCTTTTTCAATTTTCTATGCAAGACATGCAAAAATCCAGCCAATTTGAAGTTAACTCAATTTAAGATATCAAATTAATTCCAATTATGAAACTTGGCCAGATTATGAAATGGGATGAAATTAAGCTAACTTAATTTTTTTTAGAATTTTCAGATGCACGGATAATAAAATATGCAGACTTTAGTGAAAATGACTAAACTAATTTTAATAATTATCAAACGATGATATTTTTAAGAAATAAAATTTATCCAAATAGGTCTAGTTAAGATCTATCCAAATCAACTTGATTTTCCTTAAAACACCTCACAATTAATTAATTAAAAATCGATTAAGGTTTTCACTAAATGATTTTTCTATGACAAACTACACGTGCAAATGATGTGAATTTTGGATATGTTGTAGCATAAACTTAGCTCTACCAACTACGATTTTCTGGAGATTTTTCGATAAGCAGAGAATGCGCAATAAATTAAAAAATCAAATTGGGCAGAATATTGCAATTTTCCACCAAATTAATTTCAATAAATACTCTGCAAATTAGAAAAATACAAATAAGTGCTAAAAAGGTAGAACAGAAATTATGCTACACAATGCAACTTTCGGAATTAAAAATTGATGACAGAATGACAACAAAATAAACATGCAAATGCAAGGTTATAAATGCAATACAGAAAATCAAAAAGAAGCTCAAATGAAGCACAGGGACTTACATGTAATTATGGAAACTTGAAATTTTTTTAAGAACTCACAAAGGGATGCAAGTGTCCCCTTTGCAAAGTCCCCTTTTTTTATTGTGCGATAGCTCCTCCTCTGTTTTGGAGACGAAACAGGGGATGGAGGTGGGAGCTTCAAGGACGGATGGAGTCCACATGCGGGGAAGCTGGAGCGGCGGTGGCTTTGGAGGTCGGCGTGCTCTACTTGGAGGTCAGGCGCGCGCGGCGAGGCGGGAGCTGGCGTCTGGCGTGGACGACGTGGCGGGGGCGAGCGTCGCGCGCTAGGCGAGCTGGAGGACGTGCTAGGCGGCGCGGGTGGTTGTTGGGGGTGGCGCTCCTGTGGACGGGGGCTGGCGTGCGCGTGGGTCGCGGCCAAGGCCGCGCGTGGCGTGCTGGGGAGGCGCGCGGAGCTGGTGGTCGCACGGGCTGGCCGAGCTGGTCGGCTCCAGCCGCAGGTGGCTGCGGATGTTGGCGGAGGTTGGCTGCAGCAACGCGCGGGGACGGCCGCGGAGGGGCGCCTGGAGATGAGCCGGCCGCTCGCCCCGTGCGAGGGGCGGCCCACCGCGGACTTCAAGCTGAGGAGGGCGGCGGCCTGTTGGCGTGGAGGGAACGGTGCTGCGGCTGGGGGCAGCAGCGTCTTCGCGTAAGTCGTTGACGGGAGATGACGATGGCCGACACACGACCAAGGGTCGTCGGGGCAGAGGCAGGAGCGCGGTGATGGCGGTGGTGGCGTGGCCAAAGGCGGAGGGACGGAGGGTGGAGGAAGAAGAAAGGAGAGAGAGAAGAAAGGTGAGGGAGAGTGAACAGGGGATTTCACAAAATCCTATGCATTTGTTTAACCAACGTAAATAAATGATTAATCAGTTGATGAAATTTCGTCGAAAAAATAAATAAAAATCACCGTTGAGTTCGCAACGTGTGATTTATCCGTTGAAGTGAAATCGGTTTGGTGATTTTGTGATCGGACGAGGATGAATCGAAGAGAGAGAGAATGAAATGAAATGAAGAAGAAGAAAGAGGAGAAGATGATTATGAATTTTACCTGGAGATGGACGAGTGCCTGTGAAGGGAGAAGCAAAGCTTCTCAGGTCGTCGCTCGACGCGCGGCAAGCGGAGCTCGAGCAACGGCGGTGTGCGGCTGCGGCGGTGGACGGAGGGCCACCGGATCTCGCCTAGAAGAGATGGGCCTTCGCTCAACTATTGCACTCCCTAGCTGTCTCCTAAGGTTATAGGAGCTCTCCTCTCTCTCACAGTGGGAATGGCAGATGGGTATGAATGAAGGGGTAGAAGAGATTATAAAGAGGAGAAGGTGGAGGTTGGAGAGGGCATGGAGAGAGTGGGAGAGATGGAAGAAGGAGTGGGGAAAATGGGATGGAATGGGAGGTGTCGATGAAGCCTCTCCCTTAAGTTAAGGGAGAGTGGGGAGGAATGGGTAGAGAAGAGAGAGAGGATGCCACATGGCACGCTAGAATGCGGCCATGTGGCTTTTATTTAATAAGTAGACAAAAACATAGGGTTGACACGTGACGGCTTCCGGAGCCACCACGTGTCGCTATCAGAAAAATCCAAAGCTAAATGGAAAGAAAAATCGAAAAGACATAATAAAAGGGTTTAAATCAAAAAGTGATCAACATGAAAGTTACTCGTCTCAACGAGATCTACAACTTTTGTGAAGGTCCAAAAATCAAACAAGATCATCTGTACAAAAATGTATTTTTGGGTGGTACCTTATAGGTATAAAATACCGCATTTTATCTTTTGCAATTTTTTTGTCATTTTTAATTAAGAGAAAAATCAAAATAAAAATAAAGAAAATATGAGAAGAATATTTACAAATTAATCTAATTTTATTTGGATTTTTAATAATTAAGAAAATAAAAAGATAAAATACAGGGGTAAAACGGTATTATGTACAATGTACAAAAGGGGCCCAAAACCCAAGTTCTGCATATGAGCTCCGATTTTAGTGAAATTGGTCTTGTTTCGAAGGTCTCTGAATGTATATTACTTTAAAAGTGAGTAGACCTAATTCTGAGGTCGTATGAGAGAGATATGTGCGTTTTAAGGTCTAAGGTCTTCAAACTTGGGTTGGAGTTTTATTGGGTGATTTTACAAGTTAGTAATTTTTTGATATTTTTTCTTTATTAGTGTTAGTCATATATACACTATAGAGTTGGTTTTATTGGATTCGGAGTTAGTATAAAATATATACAAATACGGTATTTTATCTAATATACAGGTGGATATTTACATGTGAATTTGGCTTCTTATTTAATGCTAATATGAATGCTAAAATGCAGATATTATGCTTGCGTGCATGAATGCTAATTTTACAATATAAAGGGAAATATGCATCTATTTATTCGGGAACAAGACTCTATTTTCAACTTTTAGAGTGATGAATCACAGATTCATTAACCCCCTATACTTAAACATTGCTCGTCCCCGAGCAACTAAATGAAATGCAAGAGTGAAATGATTTTGGATTCCATACCAAGGTCATGAACAAAAGTTGAAAATGGAGATTGACTCGACCTTTGGATTAATTGTGTGGCAGAACCTTATTGGGACCTGAACTTAAGACCTAACAGACTTCAAGTTCCACAAGTCTTCTATTCAAGACGCCTCAACAGTCAGGTCATAACAAATCCTCAGACGCAAATTTCTGATGACTATGATTCTTACTTGTACTGTGTAAGTGAAATGTAACTCTCCACATCAGAAATGGCTCGGAACCAGCCTCCTCTAACAAGGTAACTCAATAACCCGGTCCAGTAACTCTTTCCTCGAGGAGCGGGGTATTTCCTTCTAAGTTCAAGTGCGACCAACTCAAGAGGAGGGGATAGAGAAAAGAATGGATGGTGGTCAGTGTAGCCACCTATCCCGGGATGCCTGACCAGTGTAGCCAAGTCATCCAGCTGCATTTTTTGCTAATATACATACTCCGACAGGTATTATTTTTTACTTGGATCTGTCTGGTTTTTTTGGAGTTCTTGCATTTTTTTCTTTTTTTTTTTCTTTTTTTTTGAACTATATACAAGGTGCAGCATGTACATCAGGAGTTTTTCCTCTTGAGCTAGTAGACTAACCCTCTTTTGAAGCTTTATTGCAACCCACAGCGTCCTGTCCTCAGACGTCAACATCACTAGACTAGGTTGAGATGCACTACCCTCCCTAGAGGAGGACGGATGTTTCCACCCGTGTGCTACTCCAAGCAAAAGGATTCTACCTCCTCACCACCTCATCAATGAAGAGCTACGTGTATTGTGCTTGTCCAAGTTAGGTCACTGTCTATAAGAATCATGCGTGTGCACGAGATATTCTACTTAGACTAATCAAGATGACATGTGAACATAAACTTGCGGACTCAAAGAATTAAGTCACTTGACCTGAGAAATCTTAACTCCAGTTCCTATAAGGTTCCTCTGAAATTAGGTGGATTAAGGTCAAATCAAGTCCATCCTCAATATCTACTCATAACTTTGTTCAGAACCCACTAGCTTTTCACTTTGCATATGCAAGATATGCAGATAATGTGCAGATGACATGCTATGAATGAAATGCAAGACTTTTTTTTTTGAAAATGCAAGATAATATGCAAGAGTAAATAAGAAGCCTTTTTGTTTTATTTTTCTGGTATACAACAATCTTTTTTTTTATTATTTACAACAATCAGTAGTTGATATAATTTGTACATAGTATACATTTTGGTATACAACATGTTTTACAACAAATTTTACAAAAGTATGTTTTACAAGAATTTTACAACTTTTTATACAAGTATTATACATATAGTACATATTATACAAGTATACAAAATTTTATTTTTGTTATTTTTTTTTAATTTTTACAAAAGGTTTACAAGTATTATACAAGTATAATTTTTTTTTTCAATTTTTACCCACCCATAATTATTGCAAAATATATACAAAAATACGCGAAAATACGCGAAAGTACGAGCTATGGGTAAAGTATATATGTAATATATACACGCCCCCCTATACTTAGCGTGTGCTATGTCCTCAGAGCATGAAAGCGACTAAAAAGACATAGCTCGGGCTAAGCGTAGGAGAGCTAAAATTACAAAAGTATAGAAGTCGTCTTGCCCCCCTATACTTAGGCTCTGGCAGCCTAAGTGTAGAAGAAGATCAAAAATGGGGCGGACGAGGTTAAGAGGGGAAATGGGTGAATATACAATGCGGGCATCGGTCCCCTATCTGAATAATATACCTGATCTCGAGGTCGGTTCTGGCCCTGGTGTAAGCTGTTCGGGTTGGCCTAAACCTGAGCGGGAATTGGGGTCTTTGGCGCCATCTGTTGGTCCTGGGCACGAGAAACCCGATTGATGTCGGTTCTCATGTCCAGGTAGTCATTCTGCATCTATTGGACCCTATCAGACAGGGTCTGGATCGCCAAGGTGAGAGACTCCAATTCGGTGGGCTGGGCTTGCTGTTATGTAGATGCGGTTTTGTATTGGTCCTTCTGGCCATGCCGATATTGCTGCTGCTGATGGGACGGTGCTGGCCCTTGCTGATAGGTGCGTTGCTGCTGCTGGTACCCATGTTCTGGCCTGGACTGAAAGCGCGGTATGGGAACGGGCCTGGTTTCTTGGTAGACTGGGGATGGACGGTGTGGCTGATCCTTCCCCATTTCGATCTGCCTGACCATCGGGTCACGGCTATACCAAAGCCCATTGATCTCGTGCACTAGCGGAGGCTCCTCGTATTCCGTCTACACTTGTGGGGGTGCATGCTGGTTCTGCTGGGTGTAAGTCTGGTCCCAACTACTCTGAGACCCCGGTGCCTGTTCATGGACAAGATTGACTCGATGTACAGGTACAGGTGGTGCAGAAGGGGTAGGTAGCTTGATCTTAGCTACCTTCTCAGAAAGTTCCTCCACTTGCTTCGGTAGGCTCGAAAGAGACTCCATCTCCGCGACTCTCTTGTGGATCTGCTCGACCAGGGTAAGCTTGTCGGCAATCATCCCCATGCTGGGGATGAGGTCTTCGGTCAGATCTGCTATAGTCCTTCGGGTTGTCACATTGGATAGGATCGAGGGAGACAACTGATAGGCCCTTGTGGCCTGTGACCTGCCGGTTTCCGGCATCTGCTCTAGAATCTTCTACACGGCATGCTCGTTTTTGTTCAGATAGCTTCCTCCGCAGGCGGCGCTGACTAACCCTTGCATCTCAGGGGTTAGACCACAGAACAAGGTCTGGACTAAGATCGCCTTCGAAATGCCGTGGCATGGGCATTTTTGTACTAAATCATTGAACCTGTCCCAAGCTTCATGGAAAGGTTCACTAGGTCCTTGAGCGAAGCTGGCGATCTTCGTTCTCATATGGTTAGTCTTACTGAGAGGGTAGAACTTTTTCAAGAATAGGTCCTTGAACTGCATCTAGGTAGTACATACCACCCCTAAGTTCTTCAGCCAATGAGCAACCTTATCTCCTAAGGCAAAAGGGGTGGCCTTCAGTCGAATGTAATCTTGGCCAACATTGGGATGGCAAAGATTGTTGCACACCAGCTCGAAGTCACGGAGGAAAGTGTATGGTTCTTCATTTAGGTTTCCGTTGAACTTCGGAAGCAGACTAAGGAAGTGGGGCTTCAGCTCGAATGCCTGGGCGGGAACTGCGGGTGCTAACCAGTTCTGAATCTCGTTCTCCGCCGGGTTGTAGGTATCGACCATTGGTCGGTCGATTCCTCCAGCTACTATAATCTGTCCCATCCGCGCCGTGAGATCTGCATTCTTCTGTTCGGCTTCGGCGAGGCGAGCAAGAATCTGTCGTATTTGGTGTTCATCCGGTGGCATCTTTGGCGGCATCTTGTCCTCTAGTTCTGGGGATTGGGAAATAAGATCGGTGTTAGAGGGCAAATCAAGGAAGGGATTACCGAGGCGATTGTCTTCCTCGGTAATCTCGGAGGAGATGATAGGGTTGGTTTGAGAGTAACCACCCTGAGTATGAGGGAACCAAGACTCAAGAGGGTCATGAGTCCTTGGTGGTCCAAGGTGCGCTTGGACCGATGAAGATGAGTCACTTGGGGGACTCATAGAGAGATCAGTAAGTAGCACGTCGAGATCTCCCCAGTTACTCATCTTGATGAGGCAAAAAGAAGATAGGATTTTACTCCTACCTGAAGCAAGCAAAAAAATCAATCCAAGACCCTGGGTTCACACTCAACACAGTGAAGGACTCGAAGTCAAGTCCGACTAATCTTGTAGTTTTTAAGTGTGATTTTCAAGCAAAAATAACAAGGATTACACGACCTATAGGGAAGTCGGCTTAGAGCCGGATGCATCTTATAATTGACGGAGCGAAAATCTACCCTTTTAATGTCTTATAATTGACTAGTGCGTTGCAGTCGGATAGATCCGCGTCGATCAAAAATTACCGCACGGCTCGATTAAATCGTCGAATGAATTAATATGCGGTTTGGTGTTTATTTAGCCTGGGCAAGCCCCAGGGTCGACTCAAGGAGGCAAAGGAACAACTCGGGATCAAGTTAGAGTGATTAGATTACGGTTTTCCAAGTGGGATTTTTTTGTATTTTTTTATGAAATAAAAATGTCAAATGCACTAATGCGGATGAACTAGGTTATTAATAAAATCAACAACTTAGCCAAATTAATCTTTGATGTCCAATTGATTCAAATCGACCGAGTTATATTTTTCCTATAAACCTAATCCAATGATGAATGCAAAATGTATTTTTTTGGAATTTTTGGATTAAAAAAATGCACAAATGAAAAATGCAAACTTTTTTAGGTTTTTATGCAATTTTTCATGCAAATGATATGCAAAAATTATGAAAAATGTACTGGAAGTTAAAAATGATAAAATGAAGCTACTCTAATTTTTTTAGAATTTTCTGACACTTTTTCATTTTTATGAATTTTTTACTGAAATTAGAGCAATAATGAGTATTTAATTCTAATAAATGCACAAAATCAAATCCTCCAACAAGATATTTATCTCAAATAGATATTTCAATCAGTAATCCAGGAGAGTTAAAATTTCTTAAAAATCTTATTTGTGGAATTAACTAAAAATCAACTAGAGAAATCACTCTACAAATTATTTTATGCACAAGACAACTCCTAATTGGACGAAATTTGGACTATAATTAAAGCACAATAAAAGGCATCATTCATAATTTTTTCGCAATTTTTTGAGTAATAAATAGACCTATGCGAATTTCAGAGCGTAAATGGGAAAAGTATCACTCAATTTCAGTCTCTGATTTTTAATAAATAATAAGATGCTCACAAAAATGCAAATAAATAGCCAAAATGTTCAAAATTAATCAATCAACAACATGCTATTTTTGTATTAAAAAATTGATGCAAAAAGAATATCCAAATTAACGCTCAAAGCTAGGGGTGTCAATGCAAATAGAAATTGAAACACACGAACTCAAATTGTGCCTAAGGGCACTTCTGTAAATATCTAAACAAGCAAGGACATCAATGAAAATTTCACAAAATATAAAAAAAGGACCTTTTCTTCTCCCCCACGTAGGACACGGCTAGGGCACAAGGGGTAAGGACGGCGGGCCTTGGAGGAGATGGCGTAAGGGCGGCGCCGCGCACGTCGCGCAGGGGCGTTGGAGGTGTGAGGCCGTGGCGGAGCCGCAGCCTAGAGCTGGGGGGTGCGCTCACAGGCGCGACGAGGTGGCAGGCCGCGCGCGGCCGGTGGCGCGCGATGGGACGCGGCGGCGAGGAGGGGCGGCGATGGCGACCTGCAGGAGCGCGGTGATGGCGGTGGTGGCGTGGCAGAAGGCGAAGGGACGGAGGGTGGAGAAAGAAGAAAGGAGAGGGAGAAGAAACGTGAGGGAGAGTGAACAGGGGATTTCACAAAATCCCATGCATTTGTTTAACCGACGTAAATAAATGATTAATCAGTTGATGAAATTTCATCGAAAAAATAAATAAAAATCACCGTTGCGTTCGCAACGTGTGATTTATCCATTGAAGTGAAATCGGTTTGGTGATTCTGTGATCGGACGAGGATGAATCGGTGAGAGAGAGAATGAAATGAAATGAAGAAGAAGAAGGAGGAGAAGATGATTATGAATTTTACCTGGAGATGGACGAGTGCCTGTGAAGGGAGAAGCAAAGCTTCTCAAGTCGTCGCTCGACGCGCGGCAAGCGGAGCTCGAGCAGCGGCGGTGTGCGGCCGCGGCGGTGGACGGAGGGCCACCGGATCTCGCCTAGAAGAGATGGGTCTTCGCTCAACTATTGCACTCCCTAGCTGTCACCTAAGGTTATAGGAGCTCTCCTCTCTCTCACAGTGGGAATGGCGGATGGGTATGAATGAAGGGGTAGAAGAGATTATAAAGAGGAGAAGGTGGAGTTGGAGAGGGCATGGAGAGAGTGGGAGAGATGGAAGAAGGAGTGGGGAAAATGGGATGGAATGGGAGGTGTCGATGAAGCCTCTCCCTTAAGTTAAGGGAGAGTGGGGAGGAATGGGTAGAGAAGCGAGAGAGGATGCCACTTGGCATGCTAGAATGCGCCCATGTGGCTTTTATTTAATAAGTAGCCAAAAACATAGGGTTGACACGTGGCGGCTTCCGGAGCCACCACGTGTCGCTCTTAGAAAAATCCAAAGCTAAATGGAAAGAAAAATCAAAAAGACATAATAAAAGGGTTTAAATCAAAAAGTTATCAACATGAAAGTTACTCATCTCGACGAGATCTACAACTTTCGTGAAGGTCCGAAAATCAAACAAGATCATCTGTACAAAAATGTATTTTTGGGTGGTACCTCATAGGTATAAAATACCGCATTTTATCTTTTGCAATTTTTTTGTCATTTTTATTAAGAGAAAAATCAAAATAAAAATAAAGAAAATATGAGAAGAATATTTAAAAATTAATATAATTTTTTGGATTTTTAGTAATAAAGAAAATAAAAAGATAAAATACAGGGGTAAAACGGTCATTCTGTACAATGTACAAAAGGGGCCCAAAACCCAAGTTTTGCATATGAGCTCCGATTTTAGTGAAATTGGTCTTGTTTCGAAGGTCTCTGAATGTATATTACTTTAAAAGTGAGTAGACCTAATTCGGAGGTCGTATGAGAGAGATATGTGCGTTTTAAGGTCTAATGTCTTCAAACTTGGGTTGGAGTTTTATTGGGTGATTTTACAAGTTAGTAATTTTTTGATATTTTTTCTTTATTAGTGTTAGTCATATATACACTATAGAGTTGGTTATATTGGATTCGGAGTTATTATAAAATATATACAAATACGGTATTTTATCTAATATACAGGTGGATATTTACAAGTGAATTTTGCTTCTTATTTAATGCTAATATGAATGCTAAAATGCAGATATTATGCTTGCGTGCATGAATGCTAATTTTACAATATAAAGAGAAATATGCATCTATTTACTCGGGAACAAGACTCTATTTTCAACTTTTAGAGTGATGAATCACGGATTCATCAATAGCACACGAAGTTGCCTTGGTAAATATATGCTTCTCAACTCGTGATCTCTTTTTCCTACGTATAGTGCATTTGTTCCTCAGCTGATTCTTGAGCGTAGGAAAATGATCCAAGGCATCGTGAAGTGGAATCTTCAGAAAGTTGTGATCTTTTAGAAATCGTTTGGTCTCTGGAGTGACAACATTCTTTTTGATGTTTTTCTTTCTTTTTCCATACAGAGCATCGGGAAAAGGAACAATGTCAGGAGTCAGAAAATCTGATTTGTTATTCATATTGGAATCAGCTTGTACATCGAGACTTTCAGAATTATGTATAAAACTCTCCAAAATAAGGGAAGAAATGTTTTTCTCGGGAGTATCTGCATGGTCTGGCATGATGCCATCGTCTGATTCGCCGGTATCCATGTCAACTGTATCGGCATTGCTCCCTTCTCTTGAGTCTGCAAGGTGGTCCTCATCATCGTGCTGGTTCTCCTCCTCGGCATCAGAATCTTGTTGCTCATGGATTTTCTCCTGCTCCTCTAGTGTCCTCTCCTCTACTCCAGCAGGTTCTCGTGGTGATCTACCACTCCTGAGACGAATGAAGTTAGATAAAAATTCAAGAAACGAGATCTTACCTGTAGTATCTACCTGATCTGGATGCCTCCTCTTGTTGTTGGGTTCATTTGAGGCTGGGCTGGAAGAGTGGTCTTTGGTGCAACTAACTCGTCCAAACGACGGTTAACCTTCTCCATCTCGGTCTTATGAGATATCTAGAGCGTGCTCAGCATATCCATGATCTGATTAAGTAACGGGGTATGTGAAGACATCTTAGGTTCGGTGTGGTGGCCCTGGCTAGGTCCTCTCTCCTGCCTTGGCATGTATTGTTGAGGGGTGGAAGGCTGAGAGAATCTCTGTGGTGTAGAGGAAGATTGTTGCGGCTGTTGATAAGAATAAGTATGTGAATAATGAGAAGGATACTGGTGTGATTGTGGTCTTTGATAAACATTCTGGTGAGATTGTTGCTGTGTGAACTTCTGGCGATGCTGGAAATGTAGACGTCCATGCTGCGGATGATCGTACGGCTGCTGATGATGATGCAGTACACTCAGTTGCTGAATCGGAGTATACCAAATCCCGTTAATATCGAGAGTGGCTTACGGCTCAACCTCCATCTCTGCAGCGCTAATGATCTGGCCAGGATTGGTATGAGATTGATCCTCATACCAATCAATCTGCTGAGTCTCTGGCTCGCTCTGCACGTAGTGAATCTGACGGGTGGGTGGAGAGGGTAAGATCCTCCGTACTAGTTGTTCGGTCGAAGAAGATTGGCTCTGCTGGTACTGAAGCTGAAGCTCAGAAACAATCTTCGAAAGATCACTCAGCTGCTGAGGTAGAGATGAGAGTTTCTCCAACTCTCGCAGCGGCTGTAAGTCCTGGACTTGCTTCTGAATCACATCCACCAATGTTAATTTCTCGCTAATGAATCCCATGTTGGTGTTTGATTCAGAGTCTGAAATGTTAGACACCTTATAATGTTCTCGGTGATGTGGTGGCTGAGGGGCTTTCTGAAATGCCCGAGTAGAGTCAACGATTCTCGAGTTCTCAGCCATCCCTTTGAAGGTGGCCCAGACTGACTCGACATCCTTGTTCAAATAACTGCTGCCACATGCGACACTCACGAGCCCCTGGATATCCGGTTGGAGTCCTCTGAAATAATTTTGAACTAGCACCTTCATTGGTATATCATGATGCGGGCATCACTCCGTAAGGTCTTTGAATCTATCCCAAGCCTTTTAATGGAAAGATTCATGTGGAAGTTGCGTGAAATTGGAGATTTGACTCCTCATCATGTTCGTCCTCCCCAGAGGAAAATATTTATGCAGGAACGTGGACTTCAGATCGTCCCATGTAGAAATTTCCCTTCCCAAGTGACTCAGCCAGTAAAGTGCCTTATCGGCTAAGGCAAAGGGAAAGGCCTTGAGGCATACAGCCTCCTGCGTAACTCCTGGATAACTAGCCGTACTGCAAATCATCTCGAATTGCTGTAGAAAGGTAAACCGCTCCTCTGTGGCATTCCCGTAGAACTTGGGAAGCAGTGATATGAAGGACGGTTTCAACTGGTATGACCCTTGATTCGGCGGTAGCTGAAGCCAATGATGGAGCTATCTCGTGCCCGGGTCATACTCTTCCCGTAAAGTAGCGGGAACCACTACAGGCGGTAACTGGTTCCCGGCCCCTGCTTGCAGCACGGCCATTTTAGCCAGCAACTCATTCTGAGTTCTGAATTGTTCTCGAATTTGTATGTTCATCTGTTGGAGCGTGCCGAGAATCCCAGTCGTAATGTCTGCAAAGTTTGGTCTTCCTTCGTGATGCTCCTCAGTTGGTGGCCTCTCATCTGCCGGTCCTTCACCGCGAGCCATCTGATTCAAATCGTCTGTGAAAGAAAAGCTCTCGTAAGAATTCAACGAAAAATTGGCTGAAGATCTAGATGTATTGAGGCAAGGGTCTGCCTCAATATTCTGGCTAGGAGGCGAGGGAGTCTGGGTCTGACACTCCTTGAGTTCAGATGGGACCATCTTGGGAAGAGAGTCATCCCATGCTTGTGAAGATCTACGATCGACGGTGGACGGTCGAAAGCTCACAGAATCTAAGCAAAAGAGTCATCAAGACGTCATCTTCGATGTCAAGAGAATGATCGAGGGAGCATGATTTTCGATTCAATGGAGAGGGAAAATGTGTAAAGCCGCGGTAACTCACGCCCTGCAAGCAAACACAAATTAAACCCCGCTTTCACCAACACAACCCGATGAAGACCGTAAGAGTTCGGTCTGTTATCTTGTCAGTTTTATGGTTGTAATTAGCAAACAAGTCTAATCGATTATCGAGAGCTGTTGCGAGCTAATAGGTGCCCGATATTTTCTCCGAAATACTAGCCCGAGTCTTTACAGAAAATCACTCGCACTCAGCCAGTATGGGAGTAAGTACGGACCGTTTCTGGCTACCCATATTACATGAGGACGGAGCCTTGCGCAGTATCCTCTAAACCTCCCACTCTGCTAAGTAAACCCGGTCCGTTTCTGGCTACTCAAGCGTACCCACTGAGGAACAGTGACTAGGTGTATAGACTAAGTAGTATTTCACGAGAAATATGCGGTTTTGGCTCTAGCCTTATGGGTCGACTCTCTCTCACACACTCTGAGATGATGTGCGGTAATTACTCTTCCAAATCAGATGAATCTTTACGGTTTTTAGATCAGATATTTTTAGCAATCCCGGTTTTATTTTGGAGTTTTATAATTGTTTAAGTTTTTTCAAACAAACATCTACTTTTTTATTTCCTGTTTATAAGAATCCTAAAATCATGCACCGAGGTTGCAAGTCCTGAAACTAGCTACGTAAGCACAATCAGATAGAATAAAAACCTAAGATAGCATCTATCGAAAAAAGTCACGGAAAAACCGATAAGGCGAGAAAACTGCGGTGGGTGCCCTGATCCCCTGAATACACGGTACTTGGCGAATCAGACCCCTAAAAAATGGGGGGGGATTACAAGTCAGGATGTCCTTAGTGGACCCCTTCTACTAGAGTTCAATGAAACTTCTCTCTCTGTCTCTCTCTCTCTCTCTTTCTCTCACTTTTACAAAATTACACTACTTAATTACTGCCCACTGCAACCGACTCGTAAAGAAGGAATCGGCCTCTGCTCTTTCAACTGACTCAGCTTCCTAAGAAACCGGTTGATCCTACAGGCCCTGCAAAAACTAATTAGCGGCTAATGAAAAATGAGAGACGACTCGAGAAAAGCCGTATGAAAAACCGAAGAAAAACTACAAAAAAATGATAAGAAGAGAGAAAATAAAATCACAGAGATATGTAAAAAACCAAAATACACAAACGCCTCCCCGGCAACGGCGCCATTTTGATGCAACGATCAGAATCGGTTTCCGACCTTTCAGAAGAAGAGGTTGTCGGTGTAGAGAAAACTGCAAAAGGATCCTAGTCGATCAAACAAAATATAGTTTTAGAGAAAACCTACACTAATTATTTAACTAGATGAGTGTGCCTGGGTCGAACACAAGGTAGCAGAATAGGGTATTTTGATTTTTTAGGAGGAAAAATATTTTTGTGATTATTTTTATCTCTTTTTAAAACGATCAAGGAAAAGCGATGATTTTTATGGGATTTTTATTTTTGATTTTATTCTTTTCCAATTTTTATTTATTTTTCAAAGTGATATATTTTTGTGATAGTTTTTATTTACTATATAACGGTCGAGCAATGGGCTCGAAGAACATACGAAAACAAAACAAAACGGAGTCGATTTGTGACGAATCAAAATATGATAAAAACACGAGAAAAATACATGAAAAATTAATGAAAAACTTGCTGGGGTAGTTGTGTATCTACTCTAAAAAGAACTATGAAAAAATATGCCAAAAATAGGTCCAAAACATTCCTACATGCCAGGGGTAGAAGTGCAAGAAAAAGAATAAAAAATATATGCAAAAAGGTCCTCGTCAGGGACTGTTCTGTAAAGAAAATTAGAATGTTTACATTTAGGTCCATGCGTAGGGACCTAAATGTAATTCTGGAAAACTTTGGAGCTTTTAGTATATCTGGAAGTCTTCTAGGCTCTTACTGCAAAAGTTCTACCGGTTCAGATCCAACGGTTGAGATTATAACGTGAAACGCAATCAAGTCCGTTCGCTGATGTCCACGTGTCAGCAGCCTGTAGCACGGGGCTTTTCTTGAGCTATTCTTGGTTCTTCGCGAGGCAGCCGAAGGTGGTTACTTCTCCGATTTATCACGAGAAATTGGCGTCGATCTAGTGCCTTCGACGGGGCCAGAGGGTTAGCTCCTCTAACCCTCGAGCTCGCCCGCGGTGGTCGTCAGGTGCAGGTGGCACAGCGCGGCGGTGGAAGCTCGATGAAGGTGACGATCTCGTTGCACTGGAGATGATGAGAGGTTGTTACGCCTACTTTTATTTGCGACTTCGTGAAGATGAAGGGCTCCAGAAGCTTTGAATTTGCTCCTGTTTGAAGATGATCCTGCAAAGAAAGTGTGGGAGTACTCGATTTGTGAGAAATCGGCCAAGGGATTATAGATTTGCAAGCTAGAAAATGGTTGTTTCCAGACTTAGTGAAGTGTGCGCGATATACAACGAAAAAGGAAACACGATTCGAGTGGAATTTGAAATGAATTTGTAATGGAATTCGATTGAGCGTCTAAGATAGATGATTAGGTTATCTAATTACATGATTAGCCACGCTAATCGTGGCACGAGATTCGAGAATAAAATTGATAAAGATGGAGGTAGAGATCTGTGAAGAAGAGGTGTATTTACCTCTAAGGGATGCTTGATGGTCGATCTTCACCAGAGCTGGACGCGCGCGCGCGCGGCGATGCAGGGCTGACGAGCGCCTTGGAACTTCTCCACGACGATCCCTCTTCCACGCAGGGTATCCTTCGGGTGTTGTCACCACCGGAGTGAGGTGGAGCGAGGGGGAGGAGTTGGGAGTCGGCCACTGGCAGTGTGGGCTTTGGGTGTTTGAAGGAGAGTTAGTTATAAATTACGAAGTTTGGAGGTTTATATAGAGAGTTTTCGTGCTACCCAAGCTAGATCTAATGGTGGGCGATGAAGAAGGTTGTTAGGGGAGTTGAATTAATGGATTGGATCGTTGGAATGGGTTAGGAGGTGTGCGGGATAAATTGGTGAAGAAGGCCTTCGGAACAGAAAGGCTAACAGCCTTCTTGAAGAAGATGAACCAGGTGCTGACAAGTGTCAGCACCTGGTTGGCCAGATGAATTAATTCCTTGTAAATTCGATATTAAATAATAAATAGTGTTATTTTAAATAGTTGTAAAAACAAGAAATGAAGATAATTAAATTATCTAATTTATGGAATAATTACTTTTTATAAATACTAAATATTATTCGAATTATAAATATTATATTTATAAATATGTATAGATAAATAGGTTTTGGATTTTTAATTTAATAAATAAATAATTAAAAATTAATTTTATTTTTCTTAATTATTAGAATAATAAATAATGGTTGTGTGAATTTTTGGGGATTTTAATAAATTAATTTACTTATATTAATAAATATAAGTATTAGTTAGATAGTTCATTTTTACCTATAAATTAGGGTTTTGATTTTATTAAAATAATAAATAAGCTACAAAAATTCTTAAATAAATTAGGGTTAAATTACAAGATCATTAAAATAATTAGAAATTATAAAATTAAGAAAATTGTAAATAATGTGTTATACATAAAATAAATAGCCCAGAAACCCCGTTGTCATTTGATCCCGAAATAGACATTTTGCAAACAGACTCCGAATTCGATGAAACCACCTTTATTAATTACAGAATATTATTTTATGAACTTTAAAGGTGAGTGGAGTGAAATTGGAGTTCGTATGAAGAAGTTATGATGTTCGGAAGTTGAGATTTTGACAATTTAAAAGCTGGGTTTCTTGGCATATATACAGGGTAATATTTTTAACTTATTTTTATATTTTTACATACATTTCTAGAAATAATTAGGAAAAGAGTTTGGTGAAATATATATATATATATGAATTAATTAAAATTCACTGAAGTTTTGTATTTATTTGATAAATAGTGAGAGGTACATGAGGTGTCTTAATTTATTTTTAGGGTTTTCTTTCCTTATCTCCCCCTACTTATTGGTTTGTCGACCAATCCATGCTTACTTGGTCTCGGAGGTTAGGCTATAAATATACCTTGCAGTGATATTTATATTTTTAAGTCATATTGTACATATTTACATATATCCAATCTGCCTTCTTTTCTTTTTCTTTGTTCTTTATTTATTTACATGATTTTGATGCTTAAAAGTGAATATTTATCCATGAATGGAGTTTTTATAAAAGATGGGAATTAATGAATATTTACATGCATTTGTTAAGGGTTTTAAGACAAAATGCGACAGAAAAGTTAATAAATCATAGATTCATCACCTTTCTCTCTCTCATTCTTATGCCCTCTCTCCCTCTCTCTTCTTGGGTGGCCGTCCACCCTAGCCCTAAAGGGAAGACGTCGTCGTCGCTTCGCCGTTGTGCTGCCTCTTCGACGAACCGTGGTTCTCCATCTTCTTTGGTTTGCCATGACCGTGAAGAAGACATACAATCTCATGCGACGAGATCAGGAATTCCTTTGCTTGGATTAACATCTTGGATTGCGAGAAGCACATGGTTCATCCCCGCACTCGCAAGCATCTCCTTTAAAGATCAGACTTGATACAGGAGGTCTCTTTTCTTAGAGGCTTGATCACAACCATGCTACAAGTGGTATTCCTTTATCTATGTATGTGGTTAGATTAAATGATTCAAGAAGTGTTCTTGTATCATGTGGTTTCATCGCATGAAATTTTTTGAAATTCCACTGCATCGAACAACTAGTGCAAGTAGTCATTCTCGATCGTATTTGATACAATCCCCATGCTTCCATGACGTGCTTAAAGATTATTCCATATCCTTCAAGCAGTATCAGAGCCTTAGATCGGTGTTTTTGGATGCGATCCATAAACCTAGGAAGACTTGGGTTCCTTAGGATTTGTGAAAGTTTTATCGCATTTCGTTTTCGCATCTTTGTTTGGTGAATAATTTCGGTCCTGTTTAAAATGTTTAAAAACAAAATAATCACTTGCATTTTGTTTCACAATAAATAAGGAAACCACTAGATTTGAGTTTGCGTAATTTGGATTCCGTTTTCTCAAGTTATGATCATATTAATGAACATGTATCTACTGTTTCGGGGACTGCGAATCTTAACATAATTAAGGAGCTAATTACTGTTTTGATACATCTATAAATGCACTAAAATAACTTAGGTTATGCCATAAATTAAATTATCAAACTTTGGAAATTTATTTTGCGTAATTTGGATTTAATTTGATTGAGGTATGTTAATTTTAGTAAGTGGGGTCACAACTGGAAGTTTCATCCTAATCAAGAACCATGTGATTGTCAATTAGTGAAATAAATGATTAATTTCCGAAATGATTATGGATAATATTTGAGAACTATTTAATGATAATTATTTCCATAATTGGCATTACCTTAACCAATAATTGATTAGATATGATATAGATCACAATTGGTTACACAATCATCTTTACCAACAAATAAACTTACTTGAATAGGATTGAGAATTTATTTAGAAAATTTCCTTATAATCAAAATTGTTTTGATTATTACTATATGGTATAACTTTTGTTGAAAATTCGATTATCTTCTCGAGTACATAATGATCGATTTGGCATTATCCTAACCCCATGCGGATATGGTGTCTAGTCAGGGAGCATTGGGGTAGCAGGTTGCATCGTGTGCGGTTTGTCTCACTCCCGTCGGTATTGTCCTTGACAACTCGTAGGGAAGGAATAATGCTGGAGAAATCATGATGTATTTTTAATTATTAAAATTCGAATTAATACTTACATTGAGATAATACCATATATTCAAGTAATAATCAAGTTTTTTATTGAATTGGATTGATAATTGATTTAATATGATTAAATCAATTGTATCCAATTAAAACACTCTATTATGAATAGATGTGTATTTCACTTGGGAGAATTAATTATATGAATATGATTCATGACAATTAATTAAAATTTGAATATGAGGTAGAAGATCACATAAGTGACATCCATGATCTCCCGTCAAGGCGAAGGGTTCCGTTGCTAGATATTGTAGGTAGGAGATGTTTGTCTAAAATGACAACTCCTGCATGCAAGCCATTTGGATCCGGCTCTTTGCTTCTCAAAAGAGTAAGGACGTATACGTAGTGACCCCAATATCGGGTCCTCATATTGTTGATGTGATATTGGATTGCGTATAACAATTTTTAGCATGTTGACGGTTGGTTCAATTAACGACGGGTCAACATCACCTTACGGATGGCAGGTCCGGGTGTTAAAGATCGAATTGGAAAATACAAGTTGGACTTGCAAGGCGGAATGCGTTCCTGCTTCTCTTTATTCGAGTCATAGGTTCTCATATTATTGGGATGTGACAAAGGTAAAGAGGAGATCCTAGTTCTTGTTTGAGATATAGAGGTAAGTATATCTCTTGCTCTGAAAGTGATTAAGGGAACACACTTTCAAAGTTGAAAAAGCAAGACAATTTGATTAGAAATTCCTTAATCAAATAAATTTAAATTGAATATATAATTATCTATATGTTATGATATAGTGCATTCTTAATTTCAGAAAATAAAGTCCATGAACCCACTTAGCAGGCTTCTGGAGGTCAATCAACTGACCGGACCGAATTATTCAGATTGAATCTGAAATTTGGATCATGTTCTTTTGGCTGAGCGCATATCTTATGTGGTATCAAAGAAATTATACACAGACCCAAAGATTCTGGAGGAAATCAAATATAATGAAAAATATTAGGAAGATCATAATCTGGCAAGATGTTACATTCTGGCTTCATTGTCCAATGTGCTGCATAAGCAACATGTGGAAATGGTCTCTTTCTATGATATTATGATGAATCTGAGAGAAATGTTCGGTGTCGTGAACCGCACACAATGTAATAATATAATGAGAGATCTTATTCGCTGCAAGATGCAGGAGGGTACCTATGTCAGAGAGCATGTGCTCAAAATGTTTGTGTACCTTTCTGAATTGGAAACCCTAGGAGCTGACATGGATGCATACATGCAAGCTGACTTCAGTCTGTTGTCGCTTCCTAAGTCTTTAAACAACTTTGTTGTCATGTTCCACATGAGAAAAGTTGATTTTAGTAACGCTGAAATATTGGCTGCATTAAAGTCTGCTGAAGAAATAATAAGGAAAGATGGCCCCTCTGATAGTGCAGTGGTTGCACAAGTCAAAGAAAAGCGCGATCGGATGCAACGTTCTTGGAAGGGCACGACTCAGAAGAGAAAGAAGAAGAGTCAAGTCGTTGGCTCATCTTCGAATACATCCACGATGATAGCATCGAAGAAAACTGACGTTTATCACCACTGCAAGAAGTCGGGGCACTGGAAGAGCAATTGTTTGGAATACCTAAAGTCTGCTGACAAAGGTAAAGCCCCTGTAGGTATGAAATCTATTTTCATCATTGAAACCAGTTTTCTCGTTGGATGAGAAGGAAGTTCGGTTGTTGATTTTGATACTTCTGTTCATGTATGCAATTTGTTGCATCTATTTCAGGAAACTAACAATATCGAAGAAGGGGAGATAGTCATCCAGATGGGATTTAATGCAAGTGTTGCAGTAGTCGTCTTCAGGACCTGTCGACTATCATTATCTAGTGGAAGAGTTCAAGTATTTAAAGAGTATATTTATATACTGATGAATCCATGATTCATTAACTTTTCTGTCGCATTTTGTCTTAAAACCCTTACCAAATGCATTTAAATATTCATTAATTCCCATCTTTTAACAAATCCTTATTCATGAATAAATATTCACTTTTAAGCATAAAACTCATGTAAATAAATAAAGAACAAAGAAAAAGAAAAGAAGGCAGATTGGATGTATGTAAATATGTACAATATGACTAATAAATATAAATATAACTGCAAGGTATATTTATAGCCTAACCTCCGAGACCAAGTCAGTATGGATTGGTCGACAAACCAAAAAGTAGGGGGAGATAAGGAAAGAAAACCATAAAAATAAATTAAGACACACTTCATAAACCTCTCACTATTTATCAAATAAACACAAAACTCCAATGATTTTTAATTAATTCATATGTAAATATTTTTCACCAAACTCTTTTCCTAATTATTTCTAAAAATGTATATAAAAATATAAAAATAAGTTAAAAATATTACCCTATACATATACCAAGAAATCCTACTTGTAAATTATTAAAATCTCAACTTCCGAACATCATAACTTCTTCATACGAACTCCAATTTGACTCTACTCAGCTTTAAAGTTCATAAAATAATAATCTCTAATTAATAAAGGTAGTTTCATCGAATTCGGAGTACGTTTGCAAAAATTTGGTTTTGGGACCAAATGACAACGAGGTTTCTGGCTATTTATTTTATGTAGAACACATTATTTATAGTTTTCTAAATTTTATAATTTCTAATTATTTTCATAATCTTTTAATTTAACCCTAATTTATTTCATAATTTTTGGAGCTTATTTATTATTTTAATAAAATCAAAAACCCTAAATTATAGGTAAAAAAGAACTGGCTAATTAATACCTATATTTATTAATATATGTAAAATAATTTATTAAAATCCCTAAAAATTCACACAACCCTTATTTATTGTTCTAATAAATAAGAAAATACAAAATTAATTTTTAGTTATCTATTTTAAATTAAAAATTTAAAACCTATTTATTTATACATATTTATTAATATAATATTCATATTTCAAATAATGTTTATTATTTGTAAAAAGTAATCAATCCGTAAATTAGATATATAATTTATTTACATTTCTTGTATTTATAATTAATTAAAATAACTCTATTTACTATTTAATATTGAATTTACAAGCCTTTTTTCTATCTGACCAACCAGGTGCTGACACGTGTCAGCACCTGGTTCATCTTCTCCAAGAAGGTCGAACGCCCTTCTGTTCTGACCGACCAACTTCAATCCATTATCCAGCTTGCATCCTAACTTCCTTCGATGATCTAAGCCCTTGGATTTCATCTCCTAAATACCAAGAATCTCGCCAACCCTTAGATTCAACTTGGGGAGCAGGCCACCTGTCTATATAAGACACTAGAGTTGGACATTTCCAACTAACTCTCCCAACCATCTAAGCTACCCAGCTCCATGGCCGACCCCTGACCTTCTCCACCTCGCTCCGGTGGTGACAACACCTGAAATCCAGCTCGCGTGGAAGAAGAAGCATCGGAGGAGAAGTTCCAAGGTTGATCCCGGCCTTGCATCGCTGCCACCTATCGTCCAGCTCCAGCGAAGGTCGACCGTCAAGCGTCCATTCAAGGTAATACACCTCTGAAATCCCAGACCTATTCCTCCACCTATATCGAATTTCATCTCAAATATCGTGCTGCGATTAGCGTGGCTAATCACACCATTAGATCGCCTAATCATCTAGATTAGACGCTCAACCAATTTCCACTTTCAAATCGTTTTAAATCCGTTCAAATCGAGTCACCCATTGCTTACATTTTCACGCTATTCTCATTAAATCTGGAAACGCCACTTTTTAATCTTGCAAAACTTTAATCCATCGGCCGATTCTTGGTGAATCGAGCATATAAACTTGTTGTTTGCAGATCTATTTTGCATCAGGAGCGAATTCAAGCTATCTGGAGTCATTGATCTTCAAAGAAATCGCAATCCAAAAGAGCCACAACAACCTTTCATCAGAACAGAGCTGTGCGAACCACCGTCTTCATCGAATTTCTTCCACCGATTAGAGCCATCTCCGCCAGCCGTCTACCGCGGGCGAGCTCAAGGGTTAGAGGAGCTAACCCTCTGGCCCCTCCGGAGGCCCAATTGTGCCGTTGTTCGACTGATAGAATTTGGAGAAGAAGCCACGTTCGTAAGACATTCAACCGCCCAAGAACACTTCAAGAACAGGCCGCGGTACAGGTTGCTGACACGTGTCCTCCACGGACGGCCAGGATCAGCGCCTCATCTTCTAATCTCGGTCGTTCAAAACGAAACGGTAAAAAAATTACGTAAAGAACCTAGAGGACTTGTAGATATTTCTAAGCGCTCCAGAGGTTTCCAGTATTTGCATTTAGGTCCCCGTGCAGGGACCTAAATGTAAAATATTTTATTTCTTTTACAAGACAGCCCATGTCAAGGACCTGGTTGCATAACTTTTTGATACCTTTTCTTGCGCTTATACCCCTGGGCTGTAGGGGATTTTTTTGGACCTAGTTTTGACCTAAATTTTCGTAGATTTTCTTGGGGTAGTTACACAACTACCTCCGCGAGGATCTTAGTAATTTTCATGTGTTTTTCTTGTGTTTTTATCATGTTTTAGTTCATCGCAAATCGACTCCATTTTGTTTTGGTTTCGTGTGTAGTTCGAGCCTATTGCTCGTCCCGTTCACCTACTATATAGTATCATCTATTTTCACCTATATTCCACCTATTATATAATAAATAAATTGTGTGAAAAATACCCCTTTGAAAAATAAATAAAAATTAGAAAAGATTAAAATCAAATAAAAAATTAAAAATCAACATTAAATAAAAACTGTAAATTTTCTTTGATTGCTTTCAGAAGAGATAAAAAATAATCACAAAAATATTTTCTCCATAAAAAAATTCAAAGTACCCTATTCTGCCTCCTTGAGTTCGACCCAGGCACACTTACCTGGATAAATAAATAGTATAGGTTTTTCTTAAAAAACCGATTTTGTTTGATAGACTAGGATCTCTTTGCGGCTTTTCTACACCGACAACTTTATAACATTAAAAGCCGCAATCGGATTTTAGTCGCCATCAAAATGGTACTGCTGCCTGGGAGGCGTTAGAGTATTTTGATTTTTTACGTATTTTGTGATGTTATTTTCTCTCTTCTTTTTGTTTTGTTTTTCATAGTTTCTCTTCGGTTTTTTGTATGGCTTTTCTTGACTCATTTCTCGATCGTTTTCTTTAGCCGCTAATCAAGTGTTGCAGGGCCTACAGGATTAGCCGGTTTCTTAGGAAGCCGAGACAGTTGAAAGAGCAGAGGCCGATTCTTTCTCTACGAGTCGATTGCAGAGGGCAATATTGATTAGTGTACTTTTGTAAAAGAGAGAAAAGAGAGAGAAAACTGTAATGAACTATAGTAGAAGGGGTCCACTAAGGACATCCCAACGTGTAATTTCCCCCATTTTTTTGAGGTCTGAATCGCCGGATACAGTGTATTCGAAGGATCAGGGCACCCACCGCGGTTTTCTCGCCTTATCATTTTTTCAGCGGCTTTTTCCGATAGATGCTTGCTTAGGTTTTTTTATTCTATCTGATTGTGCTTACGTAGCTAGTTTCAGGACTCACAACCTAGGTGCATGATTTTAGGAATTTTATAAAAGAAAAAAAATTGGTAGACATTTGTTTGAAAAAATTCAAAAAAAATTACAAAACCACAAAATAAAATCGGAACTGCTAAATATATCTGACCTAAAAACCGTAACGATTCATCTGATTTTGGAGAGTAATCCCCGCACATCTTCTCAAGAGTGTGCGAGCGAGAGACGACCCATAAGGTTTGAGCCAAAACCCCGTATTTCCCGTGAAATACTACTTAGTCTGTACACCTGATCACTGTTCCTCAGGGGGTAAGCTCGGGTAGCCGGAAACGGTCCGGGTTTACTTAGCAGAGTGGGAGGCTTAGAGGACACTCCGCTAGGCTCCATCCTCAAGTAACACGGGTAGCCGGAAACGGTCCGTACTTACTCCCATACTGGCTGAGTGCGAGTGATCTTCTGTAAAGACTCAGGCCCTTTTTTCGTAGAAACTATCGGGCACCGATCAGGTCGCATCAACTCGCGATAATCGATCAGATTTGTTTGCTAATTACAACCCTAAAACCGATAAGATAACAGACTGAACCCTTACGGTCTTCATCGGGTTGTGTTGGTGAAAGCAGGGTTTGCTTTGTGTTTGCTTGCGGGGTGTGAGTTACTGCGGCTTTCACATTTTTCACTCTCCTTTGAATCATAAATCGTGCTCTCCCGATAATTCTCTTGACATCGAAGATGACGTCTCGACGGCTTTTCTGCTCAGACTCCTTGAGCTTTCGACCGTCCACGTCGATCGTACATCTTCACAAGCTTCGGATGACTCTCTTCCCAAGCTGGTCCCATCTGATCTCAAGGAGAGTCAGACCCAGACTCCCTCATCTCCTGGCCAGAATATTGAGGCAAACCCTTTCCTCAATACATCTAGATCTCCAGCCGATTTTTCACTGACTTCTTACGAGAGCTTTTCTTTCACAGACGATCAGATGGCTCACGGCAAAGGACCGGCAGATGATAGGCCGCCAGCTGAGGAGCATCACGAAGGAAGACCAGACTCCACAGTCATTACAACCGGGATTCTCGACACGCTCGAACAGATGAACATACAGATTCAAGAACAATTCAGAACTCAGAATGAGTTGCGAGATGAAATAGCCGCGCTGCGAGAAGGGGCCGGGAACCAGTTACCGCATGCAGTGGTTCCCTCTACTTTACGGGATGAGCATGACCCGGGCACGAGAACCCTCCACCATTGGATTCGGCTACCGCAGAATCAAGGGCCATACGAGTTGAGACCGTCCTTCATATCACTGCTTCCCAAGTTCTACGGGAATGTTGTAGAGGAGTTGTTTACCTTTTTACATCAATTCGAGATGACTTGCGGTACAGCTTGCTATCCAGGATTTATGCAGGAGGCTGTACGCCTCAAGGCCTTTCCCTTTGCCTTAGCCGATAAGGCACTTTACTGGCTGAGTCACCTGAGAAGGGAAATTTCTACATGGGACGATTTGAAGTCCACATTCCTGAATAAATATTTTTCTCTGGGGAGGACGAACATGACGAGAAGTCAGATCTCCAATTTCACGCAACATCCACATGAGTCTTTCCATGAGGTATGGGACATATTCAAAGACCTTACGGAGAGATGCCCACATCATGAAATACCGTTGAAGGTGCTAGTGCAAAATTATTTTAGAGGACTCCAGTCGGACATCCAAGGGCTCGTGAGTGCCGCATGTGGCGGCAGCTATTTGACCAAGGATGCCGAGTCAGTCTGGGCCATCTTCGAAGGGATGGTTGAGAACTCGAGAGTCGTTGACTCTACTCGGGCATTTCAGAAAGCCCCTCAGCCACCACATCACCGAGAGCACCATTAGGTGGCTAATGTCGCAGAATCTGAATCAAACACCGACATGGGATTCATTAGCGAGAAATTAACGTTGGTGGACATGATTCAGAAGCAAGTCCAAGACTTACAGCCGTTGCGAGAGTTGGAGAAACTCTCATATCTACCTCAGCAGCTGAGTGATCTTTCGAAGAAGGTTTCTGAGCTCCAACTTCGGTACTTGCAGTGCCAGTCTTCTTCAACCGCACAACCAGCACGGAGGATCTTACCCGCTCCACCCACCCGTCAAGTTCATTACGTACAGAGTGAGTCAGAGACCCCGTAGATTGATTGGCATGAGGATCAGTCTCATGCCAATCCCGACCAGATCACCAGTGCTGCAAAGATGGAGGTTGAGCCGCAAGCCACTCTCAAGATTAATGGGATATGGTATACTCCGATTCAGCAATCGAGTATACCGCATCATCAGCAGCAGCCGTACGATCATCCGCAGCATGGATGTCTACATTTCCAGCACCACCAGAATTTCACGCAGCAGCAGTCTCACACGAATGTTTATCATCAGAGACCACAATCATATCAGTATCCTACTCAGCATTCACAAACTTATCCTTATCAGCAGCCGCAACAATCTTCCTCCACACCACAGAGATACTCCCAGCCTTCCACCTCTCAACAATACACACAAAGGCAGGAGAGAGGACCAAGCCAAGGCCACTACACCAAACCAGAGATGTCTTCACAGGCTCATGCACTCAATCAGATCATGGATGTGCTGAGTACGCTCTATATTGCGCATAAATCTGAGATGGAGCAGGTTAACCGTCGTCTGGACAAGTTAACCACACCGAAGACCACTCATCCAGCCAAGCCTCAAATGAACCCGAACAACAAGAGAAGGCATCTAGATCAGGTAGATACTATAGGTAAGATCTTGTTTCCTGAATTTTTATCTAACTTCATTCGTCTCAGGAGAGGTAGATCACCAAGAGCACCTGATGGAATAGAGGAGAGGGCATAAGAGGAGCAGGAGGAAATCCATGAGCAATAAGAATCTGATGCTTAGGAGGAGAACCAGCATGTTGATGAGGACCACTTTACTGATCCGAGAGACGGGAGCGATGCCGATACAGTAGATATGGACACTAGCGAATCAGACGATGACATCACGCTAGATTAGGCAGATAATCCCGAGAAAAATATATCTTCCCATGTCTTAGAGAGTTTTGTACATAATTCTGAAACTCTCGATGTACAAGATGTGATTTTCTGACTCCTGACTTTGTTCCTTTTCCCGATGATCTATTTGGAAAAGGAAAGAAAAATAACAAAAAGAACGTTGTGACTCCAGAGACCGAACGTTTACTTAAAGATCACATCTTTTTGAAGATCTCGCTTCATGATGCCTTAGATCATTTTCCTACACTTAAGAATCAACTGAAAAACCGATGCACCACGCGTAGGAAAAAGAGATCCCAAATAGAGAAACATGTTTTGACTAAGGCTACATCTTGTGCTATTCAGAATAAGTTACCGAAGAAGAAGAAAGACTCAGGTGCACATTATGTCAGATGCGAGATCGCAAAAGCCTAATTCGTCCGCACTCTCTTAGATAACGGTTCCTCGATCAATCTAATACCCTCTTCTTTACTCGATAAGCTCGAGTTAGGACCTCTTTAGAAATGTCGCGCGATCCTTCGGTTTGCTGATAGATCCGTAAAGAGACCTAAGGGTATATTAAGGAACATTATCGTAACCGTGCAAGGTATGCAATTCCCAGTGAACTTTACGGTCATGGACATGGATTGCCCTACATAGTTACACCTTACCCCAATCATTCTTGGGAGGCCTTTCTTAGAGATTGCAAAGGCTCTCTCCGATTATGATACAGGGAAGGTATCTTTTCGCGCCAAGGGCGAGAAGGTACATATAGAGATGGCGAGAGATTCAAACACATCTAGTGATGCATCTTCTGATTTTCTGAGTTCTTTAGCCACCTGCAATTATATGGATGAGGTCCGTCTTGACGACTTCGAAAGAGATCAAGTAGAGACCAAAGATTTCTTAGTAGAAGATGGGTCCGAGACTACGGTTGGCGGTTCTTCAGATGGTACTTTATATTTTAGTATGGATGAAGAGAAGCAAAGGGATCAGAATTCTGAGGAGTTTATTGCCTACCTTTCAGATTCAGAGATTTTACAAAATTCCTCCACTTCAGATGATCTAGAGACCGAATTTCATCTAGCTGAGTTGTTTACCTATGATCAGTCTAAGGATGAGCATAGTAGCGAGTCGTATGATGTTTTGAACATCTTTTGTAGTCTGACTTTAGAGCACATCGACATGGTGGATAATCAAAATGCTGACAAATCCACTACCGATACAGATTCCATTACTCATACGGAGGATGTTTCAGCAGAGCCAGAATCTACCTTACCTGAGTTAAAGACTTTGCCACCAAACATGAAATATGCTTTCCTTGCGGGTCCACATCAACAGTTTCCGGTCATTATCAGTTCATCATTCACCGACGATCAAGAATCTCGTCTGATGGAGATTCTAGAAAGAAACCGCAAGGCTATTGGGTGGACTGTATCCGATCTCCGCTGGATTAATCCTGCTTTGTGTTCTCATCATATATATCTCGATCATGACAACAAACCCTCCAGAGAGTTTCAGCGTAGGATGAATCCGATTTTACGAGAAGTTGTCAAGAAAGAGATTACAAAATGGTGCGACGCAGGCTTTATTTATCCCATCTCTAACTCTGAATGGGTTAGCCCATTGCATGTTGTCCCGAAGAAGTTGGGAATTTAGATGGTTAAGAATGAGAGTGGAGAGGAGATTCCAAAGAGAGTAACCACGTCATGGCGGGTGTGCGTTGATTACAGAAAATTGAACACCGCGATGAAGAAGGACCACTTCCCTTTGCCTTTTATAGACCAAGTCATAGAACAGTTGGCAGGAAAGGAGTACTTCTGTTTCCTTGACGGTTACTCCAGATACAACCAGGTATCAATTGCTCCTGAAGACCAGGAGAAAACCACTTTCACTTGTCCGTTCGATACGTATGCCTTTAGACGAATGCCCTTTGGATTGTGCAATGCTCCTGCTACTTTCCGAAGGTGTATGCTTGCTATTTTTGCGGACATGGTCGGTGATTTTCTAGAGGTTTTTATGGATGATTTTTCAGTCTATGGTGAGTCCTTTGACGATTGTTTAGCGCTCCTAGACCAGATTCTACAAAAGTGCTGTGAGGTAGATCTCGTTCTGTCCTTGGAAAAGAGCCATTTTATGGTTACTCACAGAATCGTGTTGGGGCACGTCATCTCCCAGCGAGGCATGGAGGTTGACCCTGCCAAGGTGGATTTCATCAAAAGACTCGAACCACCATCCAACAACAAACAGTTACGGTCATTTCTGGCGCATGTCAGTTTTTACCGACGGTTTATCCAAAACTTCTCCAAGATTGCCCGACCGTTAACTAAATTATTAGGCAAAGACATCGAGTTCATGTTAGATGATAAATGTCTTAAAGCCTTCCTCACACTTAAAGACAAGATTATCAGTGCTCCTGTCCTACAACCGCCTGATTGGTCTCTACCCTTCGAGATCATGATGGATGCTTCAGATTTTGCGGTCGGGGTTGTATTAGGATAGAGGAGGAATGGACTTTCCATTGACATCCACTATGCCAGCAAGACCTTAAACGATGCTCAGAGAAATTACACAGTGACAGAAAAGGAGATGTTGGTAGTGGTATTTGCTCTAGATAATTTAAGGTCCTATCTTCTTGGCTCGAAAATCACAGTTTACACAGATCACTCAGCTATCAGGTTTTTAATGGAAAAGAAGGATGACAAGGCACGCCTTCTTAGATTTATTCTATTACTTCAGGAATTTGATTTGGACATTAAAGATAAACATGGGGTAAAGAATGTGGTAGCTGATCATCTCTCCCGATTACAGACAGATCAGACTTCAGATGAGTACATGCTAGAGATTGCAGAGAGATTTCCTGACGAGAGCATCTTTGCGGTTACCGAACTTCCATGGTATGCATATATAGTGAATTTTCTGGTCACACAGAAAAGTCCTCAAGATTGGCCAAAGAACCGAGTTGATAAACTAGTTTCTGAGGCATGACACTACCACTGGGAGGATCCGATTCTTTTTCGCGAAGGACCGGATTGTGTTTACAGGCGTTGTATTCCTCAGGAGGAATATAATAGTGTCCTCACTTTATGTCATTCTTTAGGGGCAGGAGGATATCACTCAGGGAAGAGGACAGTGCATAAAGTACTTCAGAGCGGATTATGGAGGCCAACTCTTACTAGAGATGCATGCACATTTATGAAGAGTTACCTAGATTGTCAGAGAGCAATAGGGACAGTCAGTGCTAGAGATGCAATGCCAAAGCGACTCGTCATTATTTACGAAATTTTTGATGCATGGGGCATAGATTTCATGGGAACGTTCCCTTCTAGCAGCGCCTTTGTGTACATTCTTCTCGCTGTAGACTATGTTAGTAGATGGGGGAGGCTATACCCGCACGAACTGCAGATAGTAAGATAGTTTGCAAGTTCCTAAGGGAACACATTATTTCGTAGTTCGGGATCCCATGTATTCTTATCTCAGATGGGGGTAGCCATTTCATTATTAAGGAGGTTAAAAAGTTAGTGAAGCAATACAACATCGATCACAGAGTAGCTTCTCCTTACCACCCACAGACGAACGACATGGCTGAAGTTTCAAATAGAGAGGTGAAATCAATTCTCCAGAAATTAGTATGACCGGATGGGAAGAACTGATCACTGCTTCTAGATCAGGTTCTTTGGGCATATTGTACTACATACAAAACTCCCTTAGGTACTTCACCATTCAGACTGGTTTATGAAAAGCCGTGCCATTTGCCCGTAGAGATCATGCACAAATCTGATGGGCTATTCGAGAAATTTTACTGGATACACAGAACGCAGGAGCCAAGAGAAAGATAGATCTGAATGAGATGGTAGAGATTCGAAATCAAGCATACGAGAACATACTCATTTATAAGGACAAAGTGAAGAAATGGCATGACAGACATATTCGACACAAGACCTTTGTCCCAAGGCAGAAAGTCTTGTTGTTCAATGCGAAATTGAGAATTTTTCCTGGCAAATTAAAAATCAAGTGGGAAGGACCTTACATAGTCAGAACGGTGCACGACAATGGAAGTGTAGCAATATCAGATGTGTCACCTGGTGTAGAGTAGTTCTTGGTTAACGGGCAGATGCTGAAGCACTTCGTCGAGACTACTGATCATCGAGCCCGTGCTGAAGTGATCTATTTTGTAGAGGATTCATGATCATCCTTTCACTTCATCTTATCCTGTACAAATTCTTTTGAGCCATTTGATTTATGGAGATCCGCATCACTTGTATATTCTTCATAGACCACAATCGTCCCCATTTTTGCTCGTCTTCTATGCTTAGGATACCAGATCCTAAGTTTGGGGGGACCTATTGTTCGTTGATTCACATTTTATATTTTGTTCTGATTCTTTTGTATACCCTTTCTTTTTCACAAATCACTGGTCTCCAATTTTTGGCTACACACTTTTCTATACTTACGATGCCTTATCCTAAGTATAGGTGGGACCGAGTGATTTCAATTATTTCGTTTTCTTTATTTGTTTTGTTCCTTCGTTATATATTCATTTCACTCAGTCATTCCATTTTTTCTCTCCCCTTATACTTACGATGACCTGATCGTAAGTAGGGGGGTTGACTGACTTGTACGCTTTATTCTTTTTCACCTACTTTTACTTAGCACGAGTTATGTCCTCCTGTTTCTCTTTTGACGCTATGAGGACATAGCACAAGCTAAGTATAGGGGGTGCGTATATATTGTATATATACCTTTGTCCATAACTCGTACTTTTATGTATTTTCTATATCAATAAAATCCATAAAAAGTGGGTAAGAATTAATTTAAAATCCATTTATATATTTATTTATTCCTTATAAAATCCTTTTAAATAAATAAAATATGTTTAAAACTTGTATTTAAAATCTGTAATTAAAATAGGTATTTAAAATTTGTATTTATATAATTCTTATTTAAAATCCTATTTATTAAAACATGTGTAAAAATCATTTAATCCTTGTAAAATCCTTTGTAAATAAAATCTGTAAAATACATTAGATACTTAACCCAAATAAAATATATCTTGTAAAATTCATGTCCAAAAACTTGTTTTATAAAATTCATAAAAAATTACAAAGTCTTAAAAGTCATAAAAATACAAATGCCTTAAAATCCATAAAAATGAGTAAAATTCAGAAAATATATTTCACAAAAACATGGTTGCATTTGCATTCGTATTTTTCAGAATAAGTTTGATTTCTGAAACTAAGGATTGAGTCTAGTCTAAAGGATGGAGCTTGATTATGGCCTTTAACTTTCGTGGTAAGGAGCCTAGTTTGGATCTAGAATTTAGACTCTTCAGGTCTTTTTGACTTAAAATCTTTGGGTTCCATAAGACTATATTTGGGAAATCAAGTCATATGTGCTTAAGTAGACCATTTGGTGTCATCCGTACAACTCTACACCAGTGAACTAATCTTCAACATATGCACTCTGCAATTAGCTCAACTCGCATGAAGTTATGAAGGGAAGAAAATTTTGGTAGTGCGTTTTTAACCTTACCTTTGCGGCATTGACGTCTAAAGACGGGAGAGATTGGTGTTGCGATAGTTGCTTCGGATGAGGGAAGGATCTGCTGACACAATTTTTCTAAGACCTTAAAAAAGGGACGGAATAAAAAGATGCTATATCCGTCGAGGCACAAAAAGATGAATGCAGTGCAAGCAAATTACAAAGTCAAAGCAAAGATGAAGCCACCAAATATGACCACAATGGTCCAAGCTTCCACCAAAAATGCCTGCACATCTTAGTGAAGACTTGGCTACACAGGTTGAGCTTCACAAGGAGATGTGTCTACAATGGTCGCACTCCACTTCTTTTCTCATTCTTCTACTTTCTCTCTATACTCGATTGTGGACATAGCAGAACTGACCTCAGAAGGGAATACCTCTCTCCCCGAGGAAAGAGTAGCGGGATGAGGAAGCCATAGAAGTGTATAGTCAGGATGGACGGTTTCTTCGTTTCTCTAAGCAGGAAGAGCTAAATCAATTCACACATTGTACAAATTGACTTCAAGGATGATAGAGTTTGCGATATGAATAAGTGAGTCTGAACTAGCTGATTAAATGATCTTGAATAAGTATTTGTGGAACTTGGGGAGTGTTGAGGATAAAATCCTAATCCTAGTTAAGGCTCCGACAAAATGCTTGTTTCAGGCCCGATCGAGCTCTGTCCTTTGTCCGTTCTCATGAATTGGTCTAGGAAAATAAATTCATTCTAACTTTCTTTCTTTTCACTTACTTTTTCAAAATAAGTGTTTGCTAAGGGACTAGCAAAGTTTAAGTATAGGGGGTTTATGAATCCATGATTCATTAACTTTCTGTCGCATTTTGTTTTAAAACCCTTAACAAATGCATGTAAATATTCATTAATTCCCATCTTTTAACAAATCCTTATTCATGAATAAATATTCACTTTTAAGCATAAAACTCATGTAAATAAATAAAGAACAAAGAAAAATAAAAGAAGGCAGATTGGATATATGTAAATATGTACAATATGACTTACAAATATAAATATAACTGCAAGGTATATTTATAACCTAACCCTTGAGACGAAGTCAGTATGGATTGGTCGACAAACTAAAAAGTAGGGGGAGATAAGGAAAGAAAGCTATAAAAATAAATTAAGACACACCATAAACCTCTCACTATTTATCAAATAAATACAAAAGTCCAATGATTTTTAATTAATTCATATTATATATTTTTCACCAAACTCTTTTCATAATTATTTCTAAAAATGTATATAAATATATAAAAATAAGTAAAAAATATTACTGTGTACATATACCAAGAAACCCTACTTGTAAATTGTCAAAATCTCAACTTCCGAACATCATAACTTCTCCATACGAACTCCAATTTCACTCTACTAACCTTTAAAGTTCATAAAATAATATTGTATAATTAATAAAGGTGGTTTCATCCAATTCGGAGTACGTTTGCAAAAAGTTGATTTTGGGACCAATTGACAACGGGGTTTCTGAGTATTTATTTTATGTAGAACACATTATTTATAGATTTCTTAATTTTATAATTTCTAATTATTTTCATTATATTGTAATTTAACTGTAATTTATTTCATAATTTTTGGAGCTTATTTATTTCTTTATTAAAATAAAAAACCATAAATTATAGGTAAAAATGAACTGGCTAATTAATACCTATATTTATTAATATATGTCAAAATAATTTATTAAAATCCCTTAAAATTCACACAACTCCTTATTTATTGTTCTAATAATTAAGAAAATATAAAATTAATTTTTATTTATCTATTTATTAAATTAAAATTTCAAAACCTATTTATTTATACATATTTATTAATATAATATTTATATTTCAAATAATGTTTATTATTTATAAAAAGTAATTATTCCATAAATTAGAAAAATATTTTTTTTACATTTCATATATTTATAATTAATTAAAAAAACTTTATTTACTCTTTAATATTGAATTTACAAGCCTTTTTTCTCATCTGGCCAACCAGGAGCTGAGACGTGTCAGCACCTGGTTCATCTTCTAAAAGAAGGCCGAACGCCCTTCTGTTCTGACCGGCCAACTTCAATCCATTATCCAGCTTGCATCCTATCTTCCTCCGATGATCTAAGCCCTTGGATTTCATCTACTAACTACCAAGAATCTCGCTAACCCTTAGATTCAACTTGGGGAGCACGACACCTGTCTATATAAGCCCCTAGAGTTGGACATTTCCAACTAACTCTCCCAACCACCTAAGCTACCCAGCTCCAGTGGCTGACCCCTGACCTTCTCCACCTCGCTCCGCCTCGCTCCGGTGGTGACAACACCTGAAGTCCAGCTTGCGTGGAAGAAGAAGCATCGGAGGAGAAGTTCCAAGGTTGATCCCAGCCTTGCATCGCCGCCACCTCGCGTCCAGCTCCGGCGAAGGTCGACCGTCAAGCGTCCATTCAAGGTAATACACCTCTGAAATCCCAGACCTATTCCTCCACCTATATCGAATTTCATTTCGAATATCGTGCGACGATTAGCGTGGCTAATCACACCATTAGATTGCCTAATCATCTAGCTTAGACGCTCACCCAATTTCCACTTTCAAATCATTTCAAATACATTCAAATCGAGTCGCCCTTTGCTTACATTTTCACGCCATTCTCATTAATTCTGGAAACGTCACTTTTCAATCTTGCAAAACTTTAATCCATCGGCCGATTCTTTTTGAATCGAGCACATAAACTTGTTGTTTGCAGATCTATTTTGCATCAGGAGCGAATTCAAGCTATCTGGAGTCTTTGATCTTCAAAGAGATCGCGATCCAAAAGAGCCACAGCAACCTTTCATTAAACAGAGCAGTGCGAACCACCGTCTTCATCGAATTTCTTCCGTCGATCAGAGCCATCTCCGCCAGCCATCTACCGCAGGCGAGCTCAAGGGTTAGAGGAGCTAACTCTCCGGCCCCGCCGGAGGCCCAATTGCATCGTCGTTCGCCTGAGAGAATTTAGAGAATAAGCCACGTTCGTCAGACATTCAACCGCCCAAGAACACTTCAAGAAACGGTCGCGGTACAGGTTGCTGACATGTGTCCTACACAGACGGCCAGGATCAGCGCCTCATCTTTTAATCTCAGCCGTTCAAAACGAAACGGTGGAAAAATTGCGTAAAGAACCCAGAGGACTTCCAGATATTTCTAAGTGCTCTAGAGGTTTCCAGTATTTGCATTTAGGTCCCTGCGTACGACATAAAAGTAAAACATTTTATTTCTTTTACAAAACTGCCCCTGTCAAGGACCTGATTGTAGAACTTTTTGATACTTTTTCTTGCGCTTATACCCCTAGGTTGTATGGTATTTTTTTGTACCTAGTTTTGACCTAAATTTTCGTAGATTTTCTTGGGGAAGTCACACAACTACCTCCGCGAGGTTTTTAGTAAGTTTCGTGTGTTTTTCTTATGTTTTTATCGTGTTTTAATTCGTCGCAAATCGACTCTTTTTTGTTTTGGTTTCATGTGTAGTTCAAGCCCGTTGCTCGTCTCATTCACCTACTATATAGTATCATCTATTTTCACCTATATTCCACCTATTATATAATAAATAAATTGTGTGAAAAATACCCCTTTGAAAAATAAATAAAAATTAGAAAAGATTAAAATCAAATAAAAAATTAAAAATCAAAATTAAATAAAAATTGTGGCTCTTCTTTGATTGCTTTCAGAAGAGATAAAAAATAATCACAAAAATATTTCCTCCTTAAAAAAAATTCAAAGTACCCTATTCTGCCTCCTTGAGTTAGACCCAAGCACACTTACCTGGATAAATAAATAGTGCAGATTTTTCTTAAAAAACCGAATTTGTTTGATCGACTGGGATCTCTTTGCGGCTTTTCTACACCGACAACTTTATAACATTGAAAGCCGCAATTGGATTTTAGCCTCATCATATACCTGAAGCTAAAAGGAATTTAATATTTGTATATAAGCTTGTTAGAAGTGGATATTCATTCCTTTTTTGTAATAAATTAGTCATAAATCATTATGATAAACATATTGCGGATGGTGTTTGACTTATGGTGGACTATATGAACTGTGTATTGATGAACATGTCATGAATGTTACTTCCACTAATAAAAACCCAAAAAGATCCAGGGGGAATGGAAATCATTCAAACATGATTTGACATCAAATGCTTAGTCATTTATCTGTTGATAGGATCAATAGATTGATAAAAGATGGACCTTTAGATTTCCTATAGGTTCAATCAACGCCTACTTGCGAACATTGTATTCGAGGTAAAATGACTAGGATGCCTTTTCGTAGCAAGGTTAAACGATGCGAAGGTATTCTTGACCTTATACATACTGATGTATGAGGTCCCTTCAGTACCGCGGCCCGAAATGGATATCTATATTATTTGACATTTATTGATGACCATTCACTATACGGGTTTATCTTCCTACTACATCATAAATCTGAAATCTTTGAAAAATTCAAAGAGTTATAGGCTTTGGTTGAGAACTAAATCCATAGAAAGATTAAACGGATTTGATCTGATCGAGGTGGCCAGTAACTCTCAGATGAATTCAAGGAATACCTTAAAGAGAATGGAATTGTCTCCAATCTCACTCCTCCTGGAACCCCACAACTTAATGGTGTCGCTGAAAGACACAACAAGACTATCATGTATATGGTCCGTTCAATGATGAGCAAAGCACATTTACAACTTAGTTTCTAAGGATATGCAGTAGAGACTGCGATATATATCCTAAACAAGATTCCTAGCAAATCTTTACCTGAGACTCCTCATGATATCTGGTATGGAACCAAATCTAGTGTTAATCACTTGAGGGTTTAGGGTTTCTTTGTCCATGCAAAGAATGTGGATGCAAGTAAGCTGGAATCTCGCTATCGCGAGTGTCACTTCATTGGGTATGTTAAAGATGGTATTGGATATCAGCTTTATGACCCTGAGACCCAAAAGGTTTTCATCTCTAGAGATGTGAAATTTTTGGAGGATGACTTCCTTAAAGGTCAAGACAAAAATGAAGTAGAATAAATCACTGAATCTCCTGAGGATTCTGAGCTTCCTGAACCAGAAACTGAAGAGATAAATGAAGATGAAACACCCATATCTCTTAGAAGGAGTTCGAGGGTGGTTGCACCACCTGAAAGGTATGGATTCAATGTGTTGAGTGAAACTAATATGACCCTTCTTCATTTGATGAAGCACTCACGAATCATGACATGGATAGATGGATGCTAGCAATGAAGTTAGAGATTGACTCCATGCATAAGAATGGAGTATGGACCCTAGAGGATCCACCAAAAGGGGTAAAACCCATTGGGTGTAAATGGATCTTCAAGAAAAAGAAAGGACCTGATGGGAAAGTTGAGACTTTCAAGACATGACTCATAGCAAAAGGCTACACACAGAGAAAAGGCATCTACTACGATGAGACGTTCTCTCCTATGGCTGTGCTTAAGTCCATCAGGACACTGCTGCTATAGCTGCATCTCTTGATTACGACATCTGGCAGATGGACGTCAAGACGGATTTTCTCAATTGATACCTCAAGGAGGATATCTATATGGAGCAGCCCTAGGGCTTCATAATTGAGGATGGTAAAGTATGCAAGCTGAAGAAATCTATCTATGGGCTCAAGCAGGCTTCTCATAGCTGGAACATCAGATTTGACGAAACCATAAAGAGTTATGATTTTGTGCAGAATTCTGATGAACCATGTGTGTACAAGAAGCTTAGTGGGAGCACCATTGTGTTCATCGTGATTTATATAGATGACATCCTTATCATTGGAAATGATACATGGATGATGAACAGTGTTATGATTTGGTTGTCCCACACCTTCGAGATGAAAGATCTTAGAGAAGCATCCTACTTAGGTCTGAAGCTGTTCAGAAATCGAGAAAAGAGGATATTGGGATTATCACAATATGGGTACATTAAGAAGATTCTTGAACGATTCCGTATGGATAGTTCCAAGAAAGGTTTCCTCCCCTTAAGACATGGTATCCACCTGTCTAAAGGGATGGCTCCTCAAACTGTTGAGGAAAAGAAAGCCATGACCGGATATCCCTATACATCGACTATAGGAAGCTTAATGTACGCCATGATGTGTACTAGGCCAGATATCTACCATGCAGTGGCAGTGGTAAGTCGTTACCAATCTTGCTATGGATAACAACACTAGAATGCATTAAAGAACATTTTCAAGTATCTAAGACGTACGCAAGATTACATCTTGGTCTATGGAGATGGTGATTAAAGTCTTAGGATATACAGATTCAGATTTCTAATAAGATATAGATGATTGAAAGTCGACATCAGGGTTTGTATTTCTGTTGAATGATGGTGTTGTGAGCTGGAGAAGCAAGAAGCAGGACACTACAACAGATTCAACAACAGAATCCGAATATATTGCCGCATCAGATGCTGCAAAGGAGTCAGTGTGGTTGCGGAAGTTCATCCTGGAACATGGAGTAGTTTTCTCTAATACTCCCAACTCTACGGTAACACGGGAGACATTGCCTAAGCGAAAGAACCCAGATGGCATTAAAAGAGCAAGCAAGTGGAAAGGAAATACCACATTATTCGGGAGATTCAAAATCATGGTGATATCGTCATCATCAAGGTGGCCTCTGCCGATAATGTTGTTGATCCTGTTACCAAACCTCTGACACAGAAGGTTTTCGACCAGCATGTAATGAGTATGGGTGTAAAGATTGTACCTGAATTGTTCTGAGAGCTAGTGGGATATTGTTGTCATGTGAGCCCGAGGCAAACCATTCCTACAGTAAATGTTATTGTAATATTTGATTTATCAATAAACGTTATTGATTGTTTTCACTCCCTTTTTTGAGATTAAATAAATGAATGCACTATGAGGTCACTCTGCACAGTTAGGGTTATGTACCATGGCCATCTTAATGATCATACAGTTGTTGATTAAATAATTGAATCATAGAGGCTGGTGCTTGGATAAATATCTAATGAGTTAAATAGAGGACTTATCGAGCACCATCAAATGATTGTTAAGAGATGATCTCCATCCTGAGTAGGAGATAGTAATCCTTTCTCACTAGGATGATATCTGACTGACCTCTTGATGCAGGTCCTCTGCATAGGAATGGAGATTTAGAGGTGTCAGATTATTTAGGTTAAAGAGTTGACTTAACGAGATCGAGATAACCAAAGTCCTATATCGTATACTGTCACGATACAGGAACACAACCTCTGACCGGAGACAGATATGTTACTATATGTCTAAGTGTGTACATTTGCAGACAAATAGGTTGATGCCCTAATCAAGGTCTATACACTGGAGAGATGGTGTACATATAAGGGCATATGAGTAATACGATCTCTCAAAGGGATCATACGAGTTCACTTGTGAACCGGAAGACATGATCTCACTCATGAGGTATTGGGACCGATCAAATTCCATGCATGGTCGTCGTGCTTTGGAATCATGACAAGAATTTGTAGGTATGATATATGCTTTGTGAAAGAAAATGATCGATACCAACTCCCAATAACCAATATTGAGAAAAACTTGTTGATAAAACCTTGAAGATGACAATGTTAAATTGATTTTTACCTTCAGGTTTATCATAGGTCTTCCAGTATGCAGGATGAACATGTATTAGGAATACCTGAGGGTGATGTGATAATAAACGATTGTAAAACCATGATGCTTCCATTCTGAGGGAGTTATGAAACTGGTTTGGATTTTAGTGACTCCTCTTAGTCAAGAAGTAATATGATCTTGGTCCAAGTGTTAGACATTGATCTGAATGTGATTCAGATGCAATGAGAAGATTAGATTTACAGTCTTGATTTAATCAAGCATCTATGAGAGGTATTTGAGATCTGGATTTGAGATGTAATCTCAATATCCAAGTCGCTATATGTGGAATATACAATCGCCCTGTCCTTATATCAAGTATCTGCGGAGAAAGTGCGTTATTCTTGAAAGCATTAAAGAATAATTCCATAGTTGAATTATATCTTAGCATTGAGAAATGGATAATTAAATGTGATTTAATTATCTTGAATGATGTGAATTTGATTCACATTATTGGGATGCATGAGAATGATAATCAAATATAATTAAATGTGATTTAATTATTATGGATGAGAATAATGTGGATAGTAACATCCAATTATTCATAGTATATTATAATTGTGATTTATAATGTATTAGAGAGAGCTTATTATGATTTATATTTGTTGATTAATTATTGATGTGCATTTGATTCACATTAGATAATCAACTGAAAATGGAAATCACATTTTATTTTGGGTTGTGAATAAGATTCACAAATTTTCAATGGCAAGATTGCAATATTCAAAAATAATTATGAATTATTTTTGTAGAATAATTTACAACAATTGTTGTTGTAAATATTGGAGATACATGGAATCATGCAATCTTGGAGATTGCATTGGAATCTCCCTTTCCTAATAGGAGAAGGGACAGCCACCAATTCCTACAAGGAAAGGGTGGCCGTCTACCCCTCCAATATGGAAGGAGAGATTCTCTTTTACATTTTCTACAAGATTAGTTGATTTAATTTTAGGATTAATTTATATTGATTTATCAATATATATTTAATATTAATTAAATTAATTGTTGTTTGTTTTTAACAACAAAATCTTAGCCATTGAAAGAGGCACAAATAAATGTCTACCATTGATTTTGTGTAGTCCATGGATTGCGATCCATGGACTCCCAAAACCCTATATAAGAAAAGGCACCCCTTTCTCTTCTAGATGTTACAACAAGTTCATAGGAAGATCTCTCCTCTCTCTCTCATTCTCACGCCCTCACTACCTCTCTCTTCTTGGGTGGTTGTCCACCCTAGCCCTAGAGGGAAAACGTCGTAGTCGCTTTGTCGTTGTGTTTCCGCCTCGATGACCCTTGGTTCTTCATCTTCTTTGGTGCACCACGCTCGTGAAGAAGACGTACGATCTCGTGCGATGAGATCAGGGGTTCCCTTGCTTGGATCAACATCTTGGATTACGAGAAGCACGTGGTTCATCCCTGCGCTTGCAAGCATCTCCTCCAATGATCGGACTTGAGACAAGAGGTTTCCTTTCTTAGAGGCTTGATCGCAACCACGCTACAAGAGGTATTCCTTTACCTATGTATGTGGTTAGATGAAACGATTCAAGACGTGTTCTTGAATCATGTGGTTTCATCGCATGAATTTTTTTAAATTCTGTTGCATCGAACAACTAGTGAGACTAGTCATTCTCGATCGTATTCGATACGATCACCATGCTTCCATGATGCGCTTAAGGATTATTCCATATCCTTCACCACATTTAGCACACTAGTAATCCCTTTACTCGCTTTTCATATAAATCATGTACTAGAAGATCTGCACTATCATGCTTAAGCCCCTGACTTCTTTTCTGAACCATCTCCGATAAATTTTTCCCATTTCGCTTGCTAAAGGCCTCAAAGTACTCAGCAATCGCCTTATCCTGCTTATCTCCAACATATCGGGCTTACATATCTCTCACCTTGGCCATTGAGTGGAAATTGCAAAAACACCACATTAACTTCTCCTTGTTTAATCCAAGCTTTGGCATTTCCATGTGTAATCCAAGTTTATCAAAATTGTTGTTGACACTCCATCTTTTGCTCATGTTTCTCCTCAATAAAAATATTTTATTATTCTGGTAGGTGCTCACAATCTCCTCCTTTGCAAAGGGCTTACTGGGACCTTAACTCCATCAAGAATATCGACATCATGTGCAAGTCCCCTTGTCTATTGCATGTATTGTTGCTTAATCTACGTCTTCAACACTTCCAACTTGAACATGAGTTCATATAACTTCGAATGAATCTTCAAAGTGGTTAAAACTTTAGAGCGACATTATAAAGCTTGAAATTGTGGATTTATTAAGAATTAATTACACAAACTCACTCTGTTTGCTTCGAAATTTTTCAAAAAATAAAATAGTGTCAGAAAATTCTAAAAATATTGGAAGTTCATTTCATCATATTTTGCATTATGCTTATTTGAGAAATTGCATAAAAATTGCTAAAACATGTCTATTTTTCATGCATGCATCTAAACTCTGAAAAATGCAAAAAAAAACTGTTTCACGTTCATCATTGCATAAGGTTCTCATAAAAATATAACTTGGATAAATTAGAGTTAATTTGGATTACATTTAATTTGGTCAAGTTTTATTGTGTCCTTAAGAACCTAAGTCATTCACATTTTGCATCTCATTATCATTTGCATATAAAAATACCAAAAACAATATCTTCTTGAAAACCACAAACTAAGTGGACTGATCTGAACCTAAGTTGATCATTTGTTTTCTTGAATCAACCATTAGGCTTGTCCAGGTTAAAAATAGATCGAATCGCATTGGAAATAATTAATTGATTTATCTGCTTGTGTGTTTTTGTTTTGATTGATATCTGATTGCCTACAACAACTTCACATTATTAATAAAGGGTAGATTCACCATTATCAATGGGTTGGTGTATGTATATGTATTTATATGTAAGTTTATATATTTATTTATTTATTTGTGTGTGTAATGTATGTATAGAGACATATGTGCATGTGATAAATCCCATCTTTATTATAATTATTTGGATTTACTAACCCTCTAGCTTAAGTAGTTCATTACTAAGAATTACCAAATAACTTAATTTAACGACTAACCTAGTGTAATTAATTAACACTAATTACTGCATATATTTTGCTTATAATTTTATGTGTTTCCTTATTAATACAAATCAAACAAAAAATAGATTAATATTGTATATATTATATTTAACCTTATAATAAATTAAAAGAACAAAAAATAACAAAAAAACTTAAAATAAGTATTTTTAATACTTTAAAATACTTACGAAACTAATAATATGTAAATATGATGTATTCTCACATTGAGTTCTTTATAAATCTCAAAAAGATATACACCTTTCATGTTGAATACTTTTTCTATTTTTTCCTCTAAGTATTTTATATTTATTTTACATTGTTTTTCTAAGTTATGATTTCCCTATTGGACCACGTGGCTCACTGACGTAGTTAGCTCTTCCTTAAACTCCGTAAAAGGTGGGAACCATATGATCATATTGATCAGATGGATACGATTCATTTGAACCTTCTTCATCCCTCACCATCTGATATATCTGATCATGCACATCCCTACCTCTCCTTGACACCTAACCCACCACTGTTTGATCGCACGATCTGGCATCCCCAGTCCATCTTCAACCTCTTCCCCATCGACCTCCAATCATTACGAACTCACCAACCATCCAAATTCCCCTAATTTTCCTAACTACCTCATGCAACCCCTCGGCCAACTGACACCACCATCCCCTTCTCCTAGTCTCTCTCGTCCATGCCACACATAAAGGCTCCATCTCTGATCATCCTATACTAACCCACTGAAGGTTGAAACCCTCGCAATAACCACATGGTACTTACCACCTTCACCTTCAAATAAACCATCTCCATTGCCTGCAACCATCGTCCACAGTTACAAAGGCATAGCTCATCCCTTCTTCTTATTCATGTGATAGAGGGTATAAGAATCGAGGAGGTCATGCCGACTTTGGCCCTAGTGTCGGCCCATGGTGAAATCTACCATGTAATGACCATAAAGCTCGGTCGTTTGAGCTTCTTCTGATGGCTTAGGAAGTTAAGCGACGATCCGAGATCTTAGATATCATGCCAAGTCCAATCAATATCCGACGACCTTCTTCAAGTTTCCAAGTAGTTTAGATTTTGATTCTTGCTTGTTTCTTCGATTTATTCCGCTCTGTACATGCGTCCTCATCCAAATCCAACTAGTGTATGACCTTTACCATGAAACTAAGATTTGTGCTTTCCCTTTGACCCTCCACCACTCGATACACTTTGATCATTCTTCCCTATTGGCATGGTGTAATACCCATTTACAGCTCCATGTTTCGCTCTCGCTTAGCCTGAAATTTCGCTTCACTTTCACATGCACACACTTGCCTTGGTCTGTTCTACTAACATATGTAGGAAGCCATCGATGGTCATAGATTCTGATGGGTCTGTATTCTAGAGGCTTTATCTTCGGTGAAGCTACACCGATGCAGCAATTCAAGGACTCCAAGAGAAACCACAACATCTAGGGTCACCGACTACCTACGATGCTTCATGGACCTCCAAGTTTCACAGTGGAGCGGGATGGAGCTTTGAGGGATTCGTCGGAGCTCCACTCTTTTTGGCACGACATGGATGATGTGGAGGCAGGATTGACGAGAAGGTACCATCTGATCTTGAATCAGACAACACATAATGCGCACGAGCCTCAGCTACAAAGCATGTGCCTCGGTGGGGCCGAGCCGTATTCGAAGCACATGTGCCACCCACGTGACCTAAGCCTACTACACTCGATCGATCTTAAGCCCAAGCCTCTACGTGCGTGCGTTGCACATACTGGTTTGGTATTTTGTAGCCAAGCGCTTGTAGTTCTCTAAAATTACAATTGGGTTCATGGGGCACATGCATCACATGTGTACTTGGATATTTTTCAGCAAAACTCAGCTGACTCTGTCTATTTATATACACACCCCACATAAGGGGTAAATATCAAAAGATGAGTCTCAATTTATTTTATTTGAAATTTAGTCCCTCCAGTGACCTGTTTGTTATGTTTTGTGTTTGTTTGTTCAAGTTTTATTATGTTTATGCCCATGGCTTGTATGTTGAATATCATGAGCAATATAAGGCTGATTGTAGTGATTGAAATTTGTGGCAAAGCTAATTTAACCCTCTTTAATATGGCACATCTATATCTCTGATTCACTTCAATAAATGTGTTAATTAATTAGAAATAGAAATTGATTCATTCATGTAATAGATTTGCCATTAATCTATGATTGCTTCATTTTATGCATTAATTGGACCTTGAGATAGATTATTTATATTGTTTGAGATATACATTTGATTTCAGATTATAAATTATGTTTGTATACATATGCTTATATTTAATTGAATTTTGTAGCATTCTGTTCATTATTAGATTTGCATGCATTAAAATTGCATCATATCTCATGTGTTGTGCATCACATTGTCTTGTTGTTCTTTTTAACCTAGATATTGCATCAATCACTTAATATAAATATTAATATTTTATTAATTGTATTAATAGTTTGTGTTGTTGTGCTTGACTCTAGACTTACCTACGATAATTTTGAACCCAATTCCTCCTCACAGAGATCTTTCGACTCGGTTCTGATTGATTAATAATTAGTTGTATTACAATGAAGCTTATTTAACATAGCCAATTAGCAGCTTATCAATATTTTATGTATTTTATGTACATTTATATGTATGATTGTAAGTGTAGAAGTATATGTCTCTAGGTTCTTTTGGGATGTGTGTGTATACACACATGTGATCATATTTTCCCTATGTGTCATGTTAAAAAGCCACAAGCTATCACATAAAATCGTAACTAATGTGACATATGCCACAATAATTCCTAATTAGGTAATTTAAATTATCTTAAAATACTAAATATACATAAAATCACACAAAAAATTGACACACCGTGAGTCCCTTCTACATTGGGTTTATATGTGGCCTTGCACAAAGGATGGTGTGTGCAACATATGAGAAGATTTCATCACATCCAATTGTATTATATTTTGTCATTTTTCTCACAGTACTATTGGACTCACTTTGGGATGATATAGCCTTTTCAAGTGGTTGTGTATTTTGATGTGTGTAGGTGGAAGATATTTTTTGTAGTTACGTGCCCATATAATTATAATATCAGGTTACATTAATTAGGTACAAATTTAGGGACATGTTTCTCTATATCCTTATTATTGATGAGTCAAATATATGTAAATACCTGATCGACATAAATGACTAACTATTTTACATCACATATTGCTGTTCCCATACGTTGCACGCGCTTATGAGAGATGAGGTGTTTGTATAAAGATACATTTACGTTGGCTTTCCCCAATTCAGATGTCCCGGACTAAGGGGGTGCATAAAGATTCAAGCCTTAATATAAGGCGATCTTTGTTACATGCAAAAAAGCTTATATTTGAGTACGCATTTTGGTGGTGTAACTCCTCTCCTCTTTGGTATACCAAATCTTGATCATCTTTAACTATTTTCACTTAGGTGACAATTTAAGAGTCGATCATGATTGGTTTATTAGGTATGCTGAGGGGGTGGGGGGCAATGCTGCTGAACTTTGCTCAGATATAAACTAGCATGTGACAAAGATCTTCTTAGGTGATAACATTAACGTATACAATTCTCCTCTCATCTCCCGGCATTGGTGAAATAGGTTTAGGCACGTGATGTATTTTAGGTTCGATTCATGATTTAGTCGTTGACCAAGGATAAGTTGTGGATTGAAATGTTTGGGTTGAAAAATGTTTCCTCTTATGGTGAAGATACTACTCATGGATAAGTTGTGTTTAACGAAGTGTTGGACAAACTATCCATCTCATAAAAATGGTGTTTTGAAATGGTTGGAGCGGGTATTTCGACAATGAATGAATTTTTTTTCAAAGAGGGGAAAACCATAAGAAAATTCCTTGTCCGTGTAAGAAGTGTGTTAATGGATGCTTGCGAGAGAGAGAGATAGAGAGAGAAACCATTTTCGAGCATGTCAACTACAATGGATGGTGGGACTTCTGCGTTACTTGGTAGTTCATGGTGAGGATGAAGGATATTGAAAAAATCCTCAAGCGCATCACGAAAGTGTGAGCGTCGTATCGAATACGACGAGGAGCGACTAGTCGCACTAGTTGCTTGATGCAGCGGAATTTAAAAAATTTTCATACGAAGAAACCACATGATCCAAGAACACTTCTCGGATCGTTTCGTCTAAACCACAAACAAGTAATAGGATTACCTCTTGAAGCGTGGTTGTGATCGAGTCTCTAAACGAAGAGACCTCCTGTCTCAAGTCCGATCCGACGGAGGAGACGCTTGCGAGCGTGGGGATGAACCGCGTGCTTCTTGCAATCCATGTTGATGATCCAAGCGGCGGATCTCCTGATCTCGACACACAAGATCCAATGTCTTCTTCACGAGCGAGGCGCACCGAAGGAGGCAGAGATCCACGAGCATATGATCGGGCAACATAACGACTACGCTGCGGCGATGGAGAACCTCTCTAGGGCATCCATGGTGGACGGCCATATGAGAGGGAGAGAGAGTAGACGTGTAGAGAGAAAGAGAGAGAGAGATGTGCTACAATAGCATGTATGTGTAAAGAGAGAGCATGGTATACCTCTCTATTTATAGGGTTTTGGGATCCATGGATCTCAATCCATGGGACATATAAAATCAATGGATGAGATTGATTTATGTCAATCCAATGGTCAAGATTGTTGCTGGTAAAGCCAACAAATTATGATCTAATTTAGATTAAAATATATTTGACAAAATCAAATATAAATCAACCCCAAATTACATCAACAAAATAGTGAGAGAATATACATGGAGATTAAATCTCCCATGTATAAATAAGGTGGATGACCACCCATTCCAAAAAGGACATGGGTGTCGCCCACCACATTCCATGTGGGGCAATCTCTTGTATTTCCATGAGATTGCATGCCTCCTTGAATTTCTCCTCTATTTATTTCCAACAACTTTTGTTGGGATTTATTCATCAAAGAAAAATTCACAATTATATTTGAGAATATTGCAATCTTGCCATTGAAAAATTGTGAATCATATTCACAACCCAAAACAACATATAATTTACATTGTCAATTAATTACACAATGTGTATCCAATATACATAATAATTAATCAACAAATATAAATTATAATTAGCTATCTCTAATATATTATAAATCACATTTACAATATATTATGAATGATTGGATATTACTATCCACATTATTCTTATCCATAACAATTAAATCACATTTAATTATATTGGATAACTTATTCACATGTGCTCAAATAATATGAATCACATTCACATTATTTACATCTTTGATAATCAAATCACATTTAATTATCTAAGATAACTCTCTTTATAATATGAATCAAATTCATATTGTTTATGATAATTAAATCACATTTAATTATCCTTTTTCTCAATGCTCGGTTACATATATCAACAATAGAATTATCCATGAACTCTTTCAAGGATAATGCGCTTTCTCTGCGAATACTTGGAGATAAGGACAGGGCGATTGTATTGTTCCACGTATAGTGACTTGGATATTGAGATTACATCTCAAATCCAGATCTCGGGCCTCCCATAGATGCTTGATTAAATCAAGACCGCAAATCTAATCTTCTTACTGTATCTGAATCACATTCTGATCAATGTCCAACATTTGGATCAAGATCAGATTACTTCTCTATTGAGAGGAGTCACTAAAATCCAGACCCGTTTCTTCACTCCCTAGGAATGGAAGCGTCATGGTTATACAATCATTTATGATCACATCACCCTCAGGTATTCCCAATACCTGTACATCCTGTATACTGGAAGACTCAGAAGAAACCCGAAGTATTAGATCAACTTTATATTGTCTACTTCAGGGTTTTATCAGTAAGTTTCTCAATTTGATCATGGGGAGTTGGTATCGATCATATACTTTCCAAGAGCATATATCATACCTAGGTCTTGATCATATACTTTCCAGAAGTATATATCAAACCTACAAATTCAGTCAAGCTTTCAAAGCGAGACGACCGTGCGTACAGAATTTGATTCTTCCCATTATCTCATGAGTGAGCTCATGTCTTCCAGTTCAGTAGTGAACCTGTATGATCCCTTTGAGAGATCGTATTACTCATATGCCCTTATATACACACAGTGTGCCGGTGTATAGACCTTGATTAGGTCATCAACCTATTGGTCTGCCAAATGTACATACTCAGACATATAGTAACACATCTATCTCCGGTCAGAGGATGCGTGCCTATATCATGACAACATACGATATAGGACTTTGGTTATCTCGATCTCGTTAAATCAACTCGTTGACCTAACTAATCTGACACCTCCAAATCTCTATTCTTATGCAGAGGACCTGCATCAAGAGGTCGGTCAGATATCAACCTAACTGAGAAAGGATTGCCATCTCCTACTCAGGCTGGAGATCATCTCTTAATAATCATTTATCGGTGCTTGATGAGTCCTCAATCTAACTCATTAGATATTCATCTAAGCACCAGCCTCTATGATTTAATAATTGAATCAACAATTGTATGATCATTAAGATGGCCATGCTACATAACCCTAATTGTACTAAGGGACCTATTATGCAAATTATATACTCTTTATTTCAGATTAAGGAGTGAATTGCAATAACATTTATTGCATAATGGCTCGTCGTGGGCTCGCATGTCCAACAATCTCCCACTAGCCCAAAGAGCCATTAATGGGCTAATCATTTAAACCCACACTCATGTGACAATCATAGGCTATTTAGAAAATATCTAGGTAAGCTGATCAATCACTATGTTCCCAAGAGACTACGCCAAGTCCTTATACGACACCTGCATATCTACTAGTAACAGTGCTCGCATCCAATGCGAATATTGCATCTTATGCAACCAATACTCAATTTTGTCGGTTTTAGTGTCCTTGACACTACATCTTATTAATTATCATAACTAGTATTCCCATAATCCTTATTAGAATACCTTCATTACTGGAGATCTATATCTCCTAAGGTATCTACAGTTAAAACCCTTATAGATCACTATCTACAAGGTCTTAAACTTTTGAAGATAAGACATTGAGATCACTATCTCTAAGTTTCATCATCTTTGAAGATATTGTTATTATTACTGCAATCAAGTGTTTTATATCCACAATAGGATTAGTAACAGTTTACTACTCCCACTACATGGTAAACATCTGGTTCTTGTACACATCCAGCATACATTCAATTTCTCATAACTGATGCACAAGTGCAAGCAATTCTAGCATTCACTTCCTCAATTCTTTGTGATGCTATCCCTTTACATAGATTAGTACCATATCTTAAGGGATGGAAGCCTTTCTTGGAATTTTCCAGAAAATGGGATATGTCCAAGGTGTACCAAAAATGTGACAATCCCAATACCCTCTTCTCTATGCTTATGAACACCTTCAGAACTAAGATCCAAGAGGTATCCTTGAGATCATTTCTCAAGTTATGGAACAACCAGATAATAAAACACTTATTATTATCCTTATATCATTTTAAATGATTAGGACATCATCTACATTTAGCACGATGAACATAAAGGCACTCCCACTAAGCTTCTCATGGCTCCTCAAGATTCTATCTGAAATCATAACATTTATAATCTCATCATATCTTATGGTCCAACTTCAAGAAGCTTATTTGAGTCCATAGATTGATTCCTTAACTTGCACACCTTGCTTTCCCTAACCATGAAGCCCTGGGGATACTTCATGTGAATATCCTCAGAGAGGTATTCATAGAGGAATGCAATCTTGACTTACATCTTGAAGATACAATAGTCAAGTTGTGTATCTAAGGTTAGCAATATTCTGATGATTTTAAGCATGGTCACCGAAGAGCAAGTCTCATTGCAAGCAATGTCTTCTCTTCCGGTGTGTAGCCCATGTCTACGAACCATGCTTTGAAGGTCTCTACCTTCTCATCAGGTCCTCTTTCTCTTGAAGATCCATTCACACCTTTATGGGTCTTACCCATGTAGGTGGATCCTCGAGGGTCCATATACAACACTTGTATATGAAGTCTACATTAGACTTTTATTGTTAACATCCATCTATCCATGCTATTATCTTCAGAAGCTTCATTACACGAAGTTCGATCATTGTCAGATTTCTCTGACACATGGAATCCTTCCTCAAACTCATTTGAAGAGGATTTAGTGTTTCATCTTTAGTTGTCCTTTTAGTTTCCAATTTCAGGAGCCTCATTATCTTCTCAAGATTAAATGAGTTCCTACACTTCATTTTCATCTTGATTCTCAAGAGTCTCAACCTCTAAGAATCATATTCTCAGAGATGAGATATTTTAAGAATCTCAAGGTCATAAAGTAGTTATCCAATACCATCCTTTATTTTCCTAATGAAGTAGCACTCTCTAGTGCTCAATTCCAGCTTACTTGCATGGAATCTTATTAAGTATATAATGTAGTCTCTACCACATATGCATATACCTGGAAACTAAGAGATAATTATGCTAAGATTAATCATTGATCAAATCATGTCACACATGATCAATTGTATCTGCCTACAACTCTATTGAGTTAAGGTTCATTAGAAGGGGTGAGATAAAAATTATATTCATATCTCTATAAGGTAATCTATGAATTCATCTAATATGTACTGACTACCTAGATTAGATCAAATTCATTTAATCTTCCTTCAAACTTTGGTTTTAAACCAAAATTGTGAAATATTTGAACATTTTAAAGGTTTCTAAGGTGAAGAGAAGAAATTTCATATCATACATAATCATCAATAGATATCACATATCCATGATGTTTACTATGCTATAGATGATTCACATACATCAATATGTATGAGATCCTGAATACCTTGACATCTTACACCTTTCCCAAAGAAGGGTGTATTGGACATTTTACTTTGAATACAATATTCATAAGTATGCAAGTTTTGAAATTTTAGACATTCTAAAGTTTCATCTCTTACTTGTCCATTGATCTCATCAATAGACATATGTCCAAAACATGATGCCAGATCGTTGTCAAATGATCTTTATCCTCTTTTTGATCTTTAAAGGTTTAATTTTCAGTATTAGAAATCTTAATGAACTATTCATTAATTTTCTAATTTTTTTAGTTGAGTCCACTAGATGTTAGATTATTATCTAAAATATCCCCATCATAACTCTTTATGATAGGTCTGTTTCAGAATTCATGCTTATTCCCAACATTTAGAAATAAACTGAGTATATTCTAATATCCAGGTCATAGAGACATTCTCTAAGACTAAGGGCTCTCCCACTGAAAATATGAAGTATATTCATCCGGTGGAAATTGTTGCAACAATTGCATCAATGCCAACATGGATGATCATTAAACCTTAAGATTAAATTTATGATATTCTAATACATATGCAACCAATTACAACTGTCATTTGAAGATTGAGATACAACTATTAGACTTTATCTTATCAAATAAGTAAGTCAATATCAATGATTATATGTAGATTATTATTATGTATTATCTGATTCCTTCTCTAAGGATTCTAGATAGATTTGATAGTCATACTATCAACACATCAACTTATTGCAGTAATGGCATACATCCAACTCTTTGGATGTCATATGGATGTCACAGAAGTACAGTAAACTCTTTGACTATACTTCTAACTTGGGTCCAACCCATGCTTTCACTACGCTCCCTTTATCTATAAGCAACCATTGCTCAAGACAAAGGATCTCTTATGTTGAAATCAAAATTTTCAATATAAGAGTATTTCAACATTTATACATGCTTCATTCAATTCATATAATATGAATATTATGAAGCTTCAGGAATGACTAGAGTAAAGATAGTAGAATGATGACACTCATCGTATCTACATCCATTTAAACTCTTAAAACATAGGTTCAGGTAGGTACTCAAACAATTTGAATACATCATCTCTTTTAGAGCCACCATTCTGCATGATGCAGAGAACCACATCATTCATGATTAAATGTCGAGAGCACATATGTATGCCAGAACATCTTCTTAGAATTTTATAAGGATTATTTGATAATTACGATCATTATCGACATGTCACTTCAAAAGTACATTCGATAAGATCAAGACTTATAGAGACATACAAACCCTAGGGTTTCAGTCCTAGTGTTTATTTAATTATCATTCCTCATTATTATGAGGAAACTTGCACATTGCAACCACATACATTATGTGTCCAGTGATGAATCTCGGATTCATCACTCTAAGTCTCATTTATTATGCTCAAATCCCTCAAAATCAACAACATTTCTGCATCTATTATGCATAATTAGCATTCACACATGTTTTCAAAAGAATTGCATTTTATCCATAATTTCTGCACAAAATAAGAAGCCAAAAATCCAAGCCAGAAATGACCTGTAAATAGCCTAATTTCCCTGATTTTTAACTCCTTCATGCTAACTCCGAATGAAAAAAAACCTCCGCAATTGTGTACATATCACTAACAAGAATAAAGGAAAAATACAAAGAATTCCCTAACCCTGATAAGTGGACCAAAAACCCAAACCCTAATTTCCGGATTTTCGGACTAAAAACCCCATATCTTCCCCATCCAGTGTCCGATTTGATCCTACTCACTTTTGAACTAATATATATTCAATTACCTTCAAAACAAGACCAAGTTCAAGTTAATAGGAGCATGTATGTGAAAGTTGGGTTTTGGACCCGTATTTTATGTACTTATTTTCTTTATAAATCCAAAAAAAATAGATTAAGGTGTCTTTATTTGTCTTTGATTTTTCCATATTTTTTCCGGATTTTTATCTTGTTTAAAAATGACAAGAAATAGAAAACCCAAAAATCAAGGTATTCTATGTACATGGGACACCCCAAAAATTCACTTTGCACATTTAATCGATTTTAATTTTGATGTCTTCATGAAAGTTGTAGATCTCATCGAGGCAAGCATTTTTCGTGAAGAAACTTTTTCGATCCGAGGTTGTTTACTATTTTGTATTGATTTTACAAAAGCTTTTATTTTCGAATTTTGTTGTGCTGACACGTGGCAGCACCTGGTGCCACTAAGTGTCAGCATTTTTTAGCCTTTTTATATTTTCGTTTTTATAAAAAAAATTAAAGGGACGCACGTGCATCACACGTGCCACCCAGGCACATGCTCCGCACGTGCCCCATTCCTCTCTCTTGACCGCCACGTGGCCACTACAGGGCCGTTTGATCTCGGCCGATCGGACGGCCCCTGCTCTTCGTCTTCCACCTTCCAACCGTCACCCCCAATTCCCGCAACACCCTCTGCTACCCTCACAACTGGCCTCTCCGCCTTGACCTCGTCGTCTCCGCCTTCACTGCCAATGGCCAACCACCACCAATCTCGCCAACCATCTTGCGCCTTGCCCTATTTAAGAGCTCTGTCACCCCCAGTCCAAACTATCCGCCGATTATACTGCAGACCTCCTTGAGGCGGTGACAGCGTCGACGAGAGGCTCCTATGCGGCAAGATCCAAGGCAGCGATGCCTTGCCGTACACGGCGCTCCTCCGATGCAAGTGCCCAGCTCTGGACAACCTCCGTCGAGCCAACGACGATCTCAACACCCCCGACTCCACAGTACGCCTCCGTCATCACCATCACTACGAAAACTTCACCGACGACAACGTCGCCTTCCACGCTTCGCCACCGTCGCCGTTCATCTTCTCTGACAACGCATCTACTCCACATGCGCTACTTCTTCTGCGACCGAACTCCGCAGGGCCCTCTCTGCCTCGCCACCGACCAGACAGGAGTCGTGCCTCCATCTTCGCCTTCACGCGTCAACAACAACTCCAGCAACTCCGCCTCGACTCGAGCCACTGCATCGTGGACAACCACAGCACCTTTGCCGGTCATGTGATCTTCATCGACAACTCCCTCCAGCCAACCGCACCTGGGCTGCTCTTCTGCTTCTCGACTGCCACGACAGCTCCGGAGGCCAGCCACCCTCCCTCGCAAACCACCAGCCACGGCGGTACTCCTCACTTCGCCGTCACCAGGCCGAGCAACCTCCGCCCCTTCCGCTGCTGAAGCCATCGGGCATCGAGCCCGAGACCCCCGCCACGTGCCGCGCACGTAGGGTGGAGGGACGTCATCAGCCTGTGTCATCCCCTGGGTCACGTGCTCCGCATGTGACCGTGGGGTAATTTGCAAGAAGCCCCCTAGAGATTCAACTGTTCGCGCCTCAAGCCCGCCAGCCAGAGGTCACGTGCTTGGCACATGACCCTTTGGAAAAATGCAAGAGTACCCCCCATTTTATAGGTAATTAACATTATGTCCCCCCTGCACGTTTAATATTTATTGCTATTTGCATCAGTACCCCTGTCTTTATCATTCATTTTAGACATCTACATTGCATTATTTTATTTATCAAAAATTGGCATTTTGTTCTTCGATTAAATTTCTACATTTCAACATATTGTGGACATTTTTGTGACCAACGGTTAATTAAAAATTAATTATTTTGTGGAAATTTGCAAACTTTGCCCATTTTATGCTCTTAAAATTGCCATTGATTAATTGTTTCTCTAAAAATTCCCCAAAAATCACATTGTATAGAGTTAATTTTGCTTGGAATTGTACCCAAAAAGAATTTCATTTGCATGCATATTTTGTCCTATAAAAATCAACTTGCACATTTTACTATTTAATTTTTAATAGGTATTAGATCTCACATTTTTGAGGTTTAGGATTTTTCCGAGATCAATCACCTAGTGATAGATCTAAGATAATTTTGGTCCTCAAAAACAAGTAGGTTTAATATTTATTATAATTAGATATTCAAAATCATTCTGTTTGCATTTAAAAATTCATAAAAAATTCATATTGCATCCAAAAATTCCAAAAATATTACAGTGCATTCATTCCATCATATTTTGCATTGTGGCCAAGTATCGTATTTTTCGGACATCGTTTGATTGAGTTTCACATTTTAGTCCCTAAAATAGCCGAATCTACATCTCGCATCCCTTATTTGCATTTAAAAATTCCCAAAAAAAGACCGCCTTGAAAATCGTGCACCAATCTTGATAGACATAATTCTAGGTTGTTCCTTTGCCTCCTTGTGATCGACTTTGGGACTTACCCAAGTAAAATAAACATAAAACCACTCGACTAAATTTGATTAAATATTTGTTGTTATTTCTTGACCGATTCCGATCACCGCCTCTAACGAACGACATTATTCTTTTAAGACAAAAAAAAATAAAAACAACTTTTTATATGTGTGATTTCGGACTCGTCAGATGGCGTCGTTGTCGGGGAGGCAAACGGCTTAGTCTTTTTGTATTGAAAATTTACGTTCGATTTTTCGCATTCGGGTAGTCTGACCCCCGAATTTTTCATTGTAAATTCCATTTATTTTCAGCATTTATTTCTTTTATTTTTTTTAATTATTTTTTGAGTCACTCTCTTACATCTTCTCTCTTATTTTTCTTGTGAGGTTCCCGGTGCACGTGGAGCGGTTTTTCAAGAAACCGAAGCATCTTCACCGACATCCGAAGAAGCCGCAATTAAATTATGATCGAGTCGAGTCGTGAGAGAGCGTAGAGTCTAGGTTCAAAATTTCTGCAAATTTCAATTTCTGCTCATTTATACAGGTGTTTGTTTGGACTCTCGCGTGTGTTAATAGACCTTGAACTCTTCCTGTGGTGTGTCTTGGCCTGTTTTACTTTCCGGTGAGGGTGGGGCCCGACTTGAGTGGCGATTAGGATAGACCTGCACATATGGCTCTTAAGAGCATTTTATATTTTTTTGATTGTGCTCGTAGGATCTTAAGCCACACTTCACATTAATCAAGACGCACATATATCGTTCAACTTAGCCAAATTTAACTCAATTCTTTCCCGCTAATAGAACTTTCTACCTAGGTGTGGTTTTTCATCGGCTTGCATTCATAAAGAATAATTTTTAATTCTTGTATTGCATCCCACATGGAGATTGCGAGGAAGCACTGTAAGTCTTCTAACTGAGCATCCATCATTATTTTCGCATGCATCTGCTTTTCCCGAATTTCTCCCTCTTATTTTATCACATAATTCTAAAGGAAATTGGGACTGGATGGTAGACGTGTATTTGTGCTCATTTAAATTCTTCAGTGATCACCTAATAAAAATTGGGACTGCAAAATATAGCTCATTTCAAATTAACCCATAAAATCAAGAATTTCTGCGGGAGAACAACCTCATCCTTGGATGTTTCTATTTTTCTGAGTGAGCGAGAGACGACACTTAAGGCTAGAGCCCAAATCCAAAATTTTGGCACCTAACAGCTCGCTAAATTTTTTCCAGGATTGAATTATCACCAACTAAAATTGAAAAGATAATAGTCGAACTCTTACGACTTCATTGTGAGTTGGTGAACCTGGGGTTTGAATTGTGTTTGCATTGGTGTGCGTGAACCGATTTCAAGATCAATAGCCGCACATTTGATAAAACTCCTCTTGACTATCGCGTGCAATCATATCTCTCCTTTCTTCATTTAAAATTCACCATGGAACCCTTGTCCAAAAACTCTTGCAGATCCAACCCCCCATTCCTTTTAAAAATGATTGAACATCCACCTAAAAACCCATAAGAGCTATACTATGAAAATGAATTTGTCTCGGTTAGGTCCAAATCAACCAAATCCTCTTCTTTAAATAATCCTCTAACATTTGCGGGAGATTTTCACCCGGGGATGAATTCGACCTCCTCATTGAATTTCTATTCATATCATCCAACCACACATAACCACCTACCATCTTGGACTGAACCGCCCTTATTCTCAGATTCTCGCCAATGAAACATTTCAAAATCAAAATCCCTTTGAGTCTCATGACTGGCAGAGAAACCAAACCCAGATGGAAAGACATGCACTGAATGATCATCGACATTGGATTGACCGTGATAGACCCCTCGTCAGACATGATACTCATACAGAGGACTAGACTGACCTCCTAGAAACATCTAAAACCTGTATGTTGACTCCACAATATCAAAGTATGACCAATCATGATCAAAGGATTGAACTCCACTCAGATCAAATACACATGCCTGGACCATATGAGCAGCCTCCTTCCATTATTTTTGAGGAGAAATTTTCAGAAAATAATGATCATATGTCGGAAATTCCAAGAAATTCTCCTCTCAACACAAACGAGAAAATGGAAGATGAAATTATCGAACACACACCAACTGCTCCCATGATTGATCATGAACAGAATTTTGAGGATGATATTTCGAGGATAAATAAGAGATTTAATTCAATAGGGGATAGATTTCAAAATATTACCGACCGATTAATTTCACTCTATGGGAACTCGGACATAAAAATGAATGAGGAAATGATTGGATCTCATGCTGAAAACTTTGAGGATATTCAGAAACCTCGGGACGATTCTGACATCGACATCTCTACATACTACTCTCCTAGGAATGACTATGCCTATGATTCCTATTTCAAACATCACAGCCCCTGCTTATATGAAGAATACACCACATCACCACACCACACAGAAATTAGCTAAAAATTAGGAAAATTCGAAAATCACGAAAAATACATAAAAATTGAAACTGATGAAGATCTGAAGAATTTGGATCCTGCTTTACGGGAAGCACTAGGAAATAAATCGATTTTTGAACTTCCTTTCTCCAGGCCATTGAACAATTCCCCGACCTTAAAAGATTTTTAATGGAAAAGTTAACTATGAAAAAGTCGGGCAGGATTAGAGCCAAGACGGAAAGACATATCTTGCCAAGGGCCTCCTCCTTGGTATTGAGGAGAAAAACCAAGAGCCGCATAGTGAAGCGGTTGCCCAGATTTGACTGTGGAATCAAAGACACAATTTTCACCCATGCTCAGATTGATGATGATTCACCGATTTATATCCTCCCGACCTTTTTATTTCACGAACTCAAACTCAGACCGATTCGGAAGATATGAGAGATTGTTCAATTGGCGGACCGATCGATAAAGTGGCCGACAGGAATCATTTCTGTCTTCATGAAATTCCAGGGTGCTCCGCTCAAAGTAGAATTCACGATCATTGATATTGAGCATCAAGGAGAATTCACCCAGTCTCCAATTATTCTCGGAAAGCCATTCTTAGCATTGGCTAAGGCAATTATTGATTGTGAGACTCAGGAAATCAATTTCACAACATTGGAAGCACTTAGATCTGACCATATCTTTGAGGAACCACGATCTTCTGATGCAACCCACGAAGTCCCCGACAACCATAACCATAAAACGGTAGAAGAGCCCTACCCCACAGCCACACCTGAGATAGCGATTGTTGATGAGACTATTGGTTTAGAGAATCTCCCCCCTGCTCCATTCCAAGCTTCTCTCACCATGGAGAATCATGTATATGAATCATATGATCCGGAGACTTATGCATGGGCACACCCTGGGTCAACCTACTCTGACTACATAAATTACATCAACTCAACACAGGAATGCTCCAATATCGAATCAATTGAGAAAGAATATGCAGAGACTCTCCACAGTATTTTAATTCCCGTGGATCTCAAAATAGACAAATCCTTCTTCTATGATCTTGAGACATATGCATGGTCACACCCTGGAGCAACATTCTCTGAATATCTTGACCAAATCATCCCAAATCGAGAATGCTCAAACATTCAGAAGACTAAGAACAAACACACAGGCCGAGCACCGACCATGGAGAATTCCAATGGCTATTCATCTAGATACTCAAGTGAACCGACACCTTCACGGATAAATAAAAAGAGAGTCACCTTTGACATTTCGGAAGAGGAATCAGCTGATGATCTCTTATCAGGTCCGGAAAAGGTAGTCTACATGAGTGAAGTCTGTTCGGCAGCTCAAAAGCCATATCTTCGCAAGGATCCAAAATTCAATTCTCGTTGGACAACTCCTGTTCCGAACTACTACTCATCCAAAGCTGATGCTCCTGCCCTCTTCAAGTACACTGGAATTATTTCGTATGAGTTGACTGAGACCGATGCTTCTGAGTATTCATCTGAGGACAAACCGATTGACCCCAAGAATGAACAAATTCTGAGGAAACAACTGAAGAAACAAAAAGACATGAACATTTGGAGTATGTCCACTTTCAAATACTATTCCTCTAATGATAACTCTGATGATGGATATCTTTCATCAGACTCAAACACTTCATCTATTATCCATCATGATTTTTCTGAGGATGACACTGATCATCATTGGGAATCATATTCCTCGTCTCCGACTCATCATTACGATCTCCCATCGCAGGCTCACAAAAAGATCAGCCGAAAACCGCCTTAATCATCAGCTACCCACCCTCCCTCCCGACCACATCGGTCTCCTTGTACAGTTCTTCCTCTACTTAGGCCAAGGCCTAATTAGTATGGGGGGACCGATGCCATCTGTACATACCATCCTTCTACTTCTTTTGATCACTTCACTTCACTTCCACCCTTCTTCTATACTTAGGTTGACCAGAGCCTAAGCATAGGGGGAACCAACATCCACCTGTATATACTCTCCTCATTCACATATCCCGACCGCTTCATTTTTCTTTACATTTTCACTCCCTTACGCTTAGCTCGAGCTATGTCTTCCTTTCGCTTCTTGTGCTCTGAGGACACAACACTCACTAAGTATAGGGGGGTCTGTTTGGTCTGTATATATACTTTGTATATAATTTTCCCATATCTCGTACTTTCGCGTAAGTCTATATGTATTTACGAGGTGGATAATCATTGTGGGAAAAAAACAAAAAAAAAGGAAAAAAAGTTTTGCTACTAACACTGACTTACCCAAAATTTTTGAAAAAAATGGCTTCTTATCCATTTTTGCATAAAAAATCCCTTGCATAAAATGTCAAAAAAAATCACAAAAAAATGTGTCTGCATTTCACACCTGCACTTCATCCAGCATTTTCATTCATTTGCATATGTGAAAAGTCATCCACCACCAATCTCACCAACCATCTTGCGCCTTGCCCTATTTAAGAGCTACATCACCCCCAGTCCAAACTATCTGCCGATTTTACCACAGACCTCCTCGAGGTGGTGACAGCGCCGACGAAAGGCTCTTGTGCGGCGAGATCAAAGGCAGCAACGCCTTGTCGTACATGGCGCTCCTTCGCCTCTAGTGCCCAGCTCCAGACAACTCCGTCGAGCCAACGACGATCTCAACACCCCCGACTCCACAGTACGCCTCCGACATCACCATCACTATGACAACTTCACCGACGACAACACCGCCTTCCATGCTTCGCCGCCGTCGTCATTTATCTTCTCCGACAAAGCATCAACTCCGCATGCGCTACTTCTTCTCCGACCAAACTCCGCCGGGCCCTCTCCGCCTCGCCACCGACCGGACAGGAGCCGCGCCTCCATCTTCACCTTTACGCGTCTACAACAATTCCAGCAACTCCGCCTCGACTCGAGCCACTACATCGTCGACAACCACAGCACCTTCGCCAGCCACGCGATCTTCATCGACAACTCCCTCCGGCCAACCGCACCTGGGCTGCTCTTCCGCTTCTCGACCGCCACGGCAGCTCCGGAGGCAAGCTACTCTCCCTCGCAAACCACCAGCCACGGCGGTACTCCTCACCTCGCCTTCACCAGGCCGGGCAACCTCCGCCCCTTCCACCGCTGAAGCCACCGGGCGTCGAGCCTGAGACCCCCTCCACGTGTCGCGCACGTGGGGTGGGGGGACGACATCAGCCTGCGTCATCCCTTGGGTCACTTGCTCCGCACGTGACCGTGGGGTAATTTGCAAGAAGCCCCCTGGAGATTCCACTATTCGTGCCTCAGGCCCGCCAGCCAGAGGTCACGTGCTTAGCACGTGACCCTCTGGAAAATTACAAGAGTACCTCTCATTTTATATGTAATTAACATTAGGTCCCCCCATGCACGTTTTATATTTATTGCATTTGCATCAGTACCCCTGTCTTTATCATTCATTTTAAACCTCTAAATTGCATTATTTTATTTATAAAAAATTGGCATTTTGTTCTTCGATTAATTTTCTACATTTCGACATATTGTAGACATTTTTGTGACCAACAATTAATTAAAAATTAATTTTTTTGGGGAAATTTGCAAACTTTGCCCATTTTATGCTCTTAAAATTGCCATGATTAATTGTTGCTCGAAAAATTCCCCAAAAATCACATAGTGTACAGTTAATTTTGCTTGGAATTGTACCCAAAAGAATTGCATTTGCATGCATATTTTGTACTATAAAAATCATCTTGTACGTTTCACTATTTAATTTTTAATAGGTATTAGATCTCACATTTTTGAGGTTTAGGATTTTTCTGAGATCAATTACCTAGTGATATATCTTAGATAATTTTGATCCTCGAAAATAAGTAGGCTTAACATTTATTATAATTAGATATTGAAAATCATTCTGTTTGCATTTAAAAATTCATAAAAATTCATATTGCATCCAAAAATTCCAAAAACAATACAGTGCATTCATTATATCATATTTTGCATTGTGGCCAAGTTTCGTATTTTTCGACATCACTTGATTGAGTTTCAAATTTTAGTCCCTAAAATAGCCGAAATTGCATCTCGCATCCCTTATTTGCATTTAAAAATTCCAAAAAAAAGATCGCCTTGAAAACCGTACACGAATCTTGATAGACATAATTATAGGTTGTTCCTTTGCCTCCTTGTCATCGACCTTGGGACTTGCCCAAGTAAAATAAATATAAAACCACTCGATTAAATTTGATTAAATATTTATGGTTATTTCTTGACCGATTCCGATCGCCACCTATAATGAACGACATTATTCTTTTAGAACGAAAAAAATAAAAACAACTTTTTATACGCGCGATTTCGGACTCGTCATCCAATTGCAAGTACAAAATCTGGATCATAGGTCCAATCCAAGATATTCTACTGGTTATTATTGAGTATAACATTGAGTGGGATTAAAGAAAGGATTATCTGAAATAAGAAATTTGCATAAATATATTTAGATATATATTTTTACTTTGATTTTGGAATTTTTATATCAAAGTTGTCTTGCCATGTCAACAATGAAAGTTCATTCCCTTAATCACTCTTAATGTGAGAGATATACTTACCATTATATCTCAAGCAAGATCTAGGATCTCCTTCCTTATCTTTGTTACATCCCAATAATAGGAGAACCTGTAACTCGGATAAAAAGAAGCAGGAACACATTCCGCCTTGCAAGTCCAACTTGCATCTCCCAATTCGGTCTTTAACAACCGGGCCCACCACCCCTATGGTGATGTTGACCCGTCATTAATTGAACCAACCATCAAAAAGAATACAACTCGCTATGCGCAATCCAATATCGCCCCAATAATATGAGGACCCGATATTGGGGTCACTACGCATACGTCCTTACTCTTTCGAGAAGCGACGAGCCCGATCGAAATGGATCGTATGCAGGAGCTGTCACTTCAGACAGGCGTCTTCCACATACAATATCTGGCGACGGAACCCTTCGCCTTGACCGGAGACCATGGATGTCACTTATGTGATCCTCCATATCATATTCAAATTATAATTAATTATCATAAATCATATTCACATAATTAATTCTTCCAAGGGAAATAATAACTCTATTCATAATAGAGTGTTATTAATTGGATATAATTAACTTAATCATATGAAATTAATTTTTAATCCAATTCAATCAAGAAACTTGATTTTACTTGAATATATGGTATTATCTCAAAATACATATTAATTTGAATTTTAATAATTAGAAAAATACATCATGATCTCTCAGGCATCGTTTGTTCCCTACCCGCTGTCATGGCTAGTACCGACGGGAGTGGGACGGATCGCATACGTTGCAACCTGCTACCACAGTGATCCCCGACTAGACACCATATCCACCTCGGGAAAAAATAATGCCGAGACAATCACTTTGTACTTGAGATGATCATCGGTTCTTCAATCGAAATTATACCATATAGTAATAATGAAAACATTTTTGATTGTAAGGAAATTTGCTAGACAAATTCTCAATCCTATTCAAGGAAGGAATTTGTTGATTAAGTTTCCAATTTTGATCTAGATCAAATCTAATCATATTATTGATTGAGTCCAAGTCAATTAAGGAAATAATAATCATTAAATATTTCTCAAATATTTTCCATAATTATTTTATGAAATTAACAATTAATTTCACTAATTGACAATCACATGGTTCTTGATTAGGAAAGTAATTTCAGCATTGACCCCTACTTACTAAAATTAGCATATCTCAATCAATTTAAATCCAAATTAAGCATCAAAGTCAAATTTGATTTACAACAGAACCTATGAGATTTGCACGCATTTCAAGGCATCTCTAAACAGTAATTAACTCCTTAATCACGTTAAGATTCGCAGTTCCCGTAACAGTGAATACATGTTCATTAAAACAACCATATCTCGAGCAAACGGAATCCAAATTATGTAAACTCAGATCCTATGGTTTTCGTATTTAATGGGAAACAAAATTCAAGTGCAATTTTCGTGTTTAAACAGTTTAAATAGGGCCGAAAAATACACTAAACAGAGATGCGAAAATGAAATACGATAAAACTTTCGCAACCCTAACGAACCCAAGTCGCCTTCGGTTTTATGGATCGTATCCAAAACATTCGACCAAAGGCTCTGATACCACTTGAAGGATATTGAAAAAATCCTCATGTGCATCACGGAAGCGTGAGCGTCGTATCTAATACGACGAGGAGCGACTAGTCACACTAGTTGCTCGATGCAGCGGAATTTAAAAAAATTTCATACGACGAAACCACATGATCCAAGAACACTTCTCGGATCGTTTCGTCTAAACCACAAACAAGTAATAGGATTACCTCTTGAAGCGTGGTTGCGATCGAGTCTCTAAACGAAGAGACCTCCTGTCTCAAGTCCGATCCGACGGAGGAGACGCTTGCGAGCACGGGGATGAACCGCGTGCTTCTCGCAATCCATGTTGATGATCCAAGCGGCGGATCTCCAGATCTTGACACACGAGATCCAACATCTTCTTCACGAGCGAGGCGCACCGAAGGAGGCGGAGATCCACGAGAAGACGATCGGGCAGCATAACGACAACGCTGCGGCGATGGAGAACCTCTCTAGGGCATCCATGGTGGACGGCCATATGAGAGGGAGAGAGAGAGTAGACATGTAGAGAGAGAGAGAGATGTGCTACAATAGCATGTATGTGTAAAGAGAGAGCATGGTATGCCTCTCTATTAATAGGGTTTTGGGATCCATGGATCTCAATCCATGGGACATATAAAATCAATGGATGAGATTGATTTATGTCAATCCAATGGTCAAGATTGTTGTTGGTAAAGCCAACAAATTATGATCTAATTTAGATTAAAATATATTTGACAAAATCAAATAATCAATCCCAAATTACATCAACAAAATAAGGAGAGAATATGCATGGAGATCAAATCTCCCATGTATAATCAAGGTGGACGGCCACCCATTCCAAATAGAACATGGGTGCCGCCCACCACATTCCATGTGGGGCAATCTCATGGATTTCCATGAGATTTCATGCCTCGTTGAATTTCTCCTCTATTTATTTCCAAGAACTTTTGTTGGGATTTATTCATCAAAAAAATTCACAATTATATTTGAGAATATTGAAATCTTGCCATTGAAAAATTGTGAATCATATTCACAACCCAAAACAACATATAATTTACATTGTCAATTAATTACACAATGTGTATCAAATACACATAATAATTAATCAACAAATATAAATTATAATTAGCTCTCTCTATTACATTATAAATCACATTTATAATATATTATGAATAATTGGATATTACTATCCACATTAGTCTCATCCATAATAATTAAATCGCATTTAGTTATATTGGATAACTTATTCTCATGTGCTCAAATAATATGAATCACATTCACATTATTTACATCTTTGATAATCAAATCACATTTAATTATCTAAGATAACTCTCTTTATAATATGAATCAAATTCATATTGTTCATGATAATTGAATCACATTTAATTATCTATTTTCTCAATGCTCGGATACATATATCAACAATAGATTTATCCATGAACTCTTTCAAGGATAATGCGCTTTCTCCACGAATACTTGGAGATAAGGACATGGCGATTGTATTGTTCCACGTATAGTGACTTGGATATTGAGATTACATCTCAAATCCAGATCTCGGGCCTCCCCTAGATGCTTGATTAAATCAAGACCGCAAATCTAATCTTCTCATTGTATCTGAATTACATTCAAATCAATGTCCAACATTTGGATCAAGATCAGATTACTTCTCAACTGAGAGGAGTCACTAAAATCCACACCCGTTCCATCACTCCCGAGGAATGGAAGCGTCATGGTTATACAATCGTTTATGATCACATCACCCTCAGGTATTCCCAATACCTGTACATCCTGCACACTGGAAGACTTAGAATAAACCCGAAGTATTAGATCAACTTTATACTGTCTACTTCAGGGTTTTATCAGTAAGTTTCTCATTTTGATCATTGGGAGTTGGTATCGATCATATACTTTCCAAGAGCATATATCATACCTAGGTCTTGATCATATACTTTCCAAAAGTATATATCAAACCTACAAATTCAGTCAAGCTTCCAAAGAGAGACGGCCATGCGCACGGAGTTTGATTCTTCCCACTATCTCATGTGTGGTCTCATGTCTTCCGGTTCAGCAGTGAACATGTATGATCCCTTTGAGAGATCGTATTACTCATATGCCCTTATATGCACACCAGTGTGCCGGTGTATGGACCTTTATTAGGTCATCAACTTATTGGTCTGCCAAATGTACATACTCAGACATATAGTAACACATCTGTCTCCGGTCAGAGGATGCGTGTCTATATCATGACAGCATACGATATAGGACTTTGGTTATCTCGATCTCGTTAAATCAACTCTTTGACCTAACTAATCTGACAACTCCGAATCACTATTCCTATGCAGAGGACCTGCATCAAGAGGTCGGTCAGATATCGGCCTAACTGAGAAAGGATTGCCATCTCCTACTCAGGCTGGAGATCATCTCTTAATAATCATTTGACGGTGCTTGATGAGTCCTCAATCTAACTCGTTAGATATTCATCTAAGCACCAGCCTCTATGATTCAATAATTGAATCAACAGCTGTATGATCATTAAGATGGCCATGGTACATAACCCTAATTGTACTAAGGGACCTATTATGCAAATTATATACTCTTTATTTCAGATTAAGGAGTGAATTGCAATAACATTTATTGCATAATGGCTCGTCGTGGGCTCGCATGTCCAATAGAGGAGCCTTCAGAGACTTCATATCAAATGGATTTCGATACTCCTTTCGGTTCTAGTTCATGCCGAGGAGCCTTCAGAGACATCATATCAAATGGACTTCTACATTAGTTGTACAAGTTTATATCAACTCAAACACAAACATGTAAGTCCGAGTTATCATATGTACTTATATTAGCAGATTGTCGAATAGTGACTGGTTTATGATTAATGTAGGTCATGTCTGGGCATTCACTCAATAGAGTGATACTATTTGAGATTACCCGACAAGCGATAGATAAGGAGGGCAATAAGACATTTATTCATGAGAGCTACGCAGAAGCACATGTAAGTGTCAGTAATAAATATTTTTTCGACTTAATTAATACATAAAACATTACTACATGAGACACTTTACTAAATATTCACCTCGATTTGCATGATCACATGGTCGACTTCATCCAGAGCCAAGCAGCTTCAAATCAAGGAACTCTGGACCAATTGGGCGATGAGGATTTTTTATCAGTATTTCCACCCTCTTCACAATATTTAGGTTGTGTTCTTCATGGTGGTTCTTCTTCCACCATGTCGACTTGGTTTGGTAGAAGCGGTGGTGGCCCATCACCAAGAGTTCGATCAGTTGAAGGAAGGGTGGCTAAATTGACAAAGATCTTGATAGGGTGAATACGAGAGAGGATTAGTTGTGGGAGATGGTGCAACAAAACTCGCAAGTGATGCTGCAGATGTTTAGATTGGTCAAACAACTGGCAGGATGGACAAATGTTCCTCCAACCCACGATTTGTGTGACCCTACTTCTCCACTGACGTGGATATGCCCCAATATCATTAATGTTTATTTTGATATATATGATACACATACATCAATATGTATGAGATCATGAATACCTCAGCATCTAATACAATTACCAGAGAATGGTGAATTGGACATTTTCTACATTGAATACAGTATTCAAAAGTATGTAAGATTTGAAATTTCATACATTCTAAAGGTTCTTCTCTTACTAGTCTATTGATCTTATCAATAGACATATGTCCAAGGCTTGATGCCAGATCATTGTCAAATGATCTTCATATCCCTATTGATCTTTTAAGGTTCAATTTTCAATATTAGAAATTTTAATGAACCATTCATTAATTTTCTAATTTAGTAGAGTCTTCCAGATATTAGATTACTATCTGAAATATATCCATCATAACTTTTTATGATAGGTCTATTCCAGAATTCATGTTTATTCCCAACATTTAGAAATAAACAATGAGTGTATTCTAGCATATAGGTCATAGAGACATTATCTAAGACTAGGGGCTAACCCACTAAAAATATGAAGTCTATCTATACAATAGAGATAGTTGCAAAAAATTACATCAACCTCCATGTGGATAACTATTAAAGCTTATGATCAAATTTTCTAGTCTTCTAAAACATATGCGACCAATTACAAGTGTCATTATAAGAATGAGATACAATCATAAGACTTTGATCTTATCGAATAAGAAAGTCAATTTCAATGATAATATGTGGATATAGATTATTTCGATGCACTATCTGAGTTCTTCTCTAAGCATCCTAGATAGTTTTAATAGTCACACTATCAGAACACCAACTTATTGTAGTACTGGCATTCATTCTACTCTTTGGATGTCATATGTATGGAAACCATAGAAGTACAGTCAACTCTTTGACTTTCCTTATAACATGGATCCGGCCCATGCTTCCACTGCACTCCTTTCATCTATAAACAACCATTACTTAAGACAAAGGATCTCTTATGTCTAATCAAAAGACTTCAATATAAGAGTACTTCAACATTTATACATGCTTCATTTAATAATAAAATATGAATATTATGAAGCTTCATGAATGACTTGATTATAGACAGTAGAATGATGACACTCATCATAACTACATCCATCTAACTCTAAAAGACTTTGGTTCAGGTAGGTACTCAAGCATTTTGAATACATCTTCTCTTATAGAGTCACTCTTCTGCTTAATGCAGGGAACCATGTCATTCACGATTAAATGTTGAGAGCACATATGTATGCCAGAACATCTTCTTAGATTTTTATAAGGATTAGTTTACAATTACAAACAACATCGACATGTCACTTCCAAAGTACATTCGATGAGAAATCAAGACTATAGAGACATACAAAACCCTAGGGTTGTAGTCCTATTGTCTATTTAATTTTCATTCCTCATTATTATGAGGAAATCTTGCATATTGCAACCACATACATTATGTGTCCGACTGCAAGTACAATACCTTGATCATGGATCCAATCCATGATATTTTACTAGTCATTATTGAGTATAGTATTGAGTGGGTTTAATGAAGGATTATCTTCAATAAGAAATTTGCATATATATATATACATATTTTATTTTGATTTAGGAATTTTTTATATCAAAGTTGAATTCCCTTGTCAACACTCAAAGTTCATTCCCTTAGTCACTTCCCAATTCGGTTTTTAACACCCGGGCCCACCACCCCTATGGTGATGTTGACCCTCCATTAATTGAACCAACCGTCAACAAGCTTAAAACTCGCTATACGCAATCCAATATCGCCCCAATAATATGAGGACCTGATATTGGGGTCACTACGTACATGACCTTACTCTTTTGAGAAGCAAAGAGCACGATCCAGATGCATTTGTATGCATAAGCTGTCACTTCGGACAGGCGCCTCCTACATACAATTCCTGGCAAGGGAACCCTTTGCTTTGACGGGAGACCATGGATGTTACTTATGTAATCCTTCATATCATGTTCAAATTTTAATTAATTATTATGAATAATATTCATATAATTAATTCTTCCAATGGAAATACTACTCTATTCATAATATAGAGTTTAATTTTTAATTTGAATCTGTTAATTCATAAAATTTTCATAAGTCCTAATGATCCCAAGTCTTCCTAAGTTTATGGATCGTATCCTAAAACTCCAACCTGGCTCCGATACCACTTGAAAGATATGGGAAGATCCTTAAGTGTATCACTGAAGAGTGAGGATCGCATCGTATGCGATCGGGAACGACTAGTCACACTAGTAGCTCGAGGCAACGGAATTTAAAAATTTTCAATCGATGAAACCCTGTGATCCAAGAACACTTCTCGGATCATTTCATCTAAACCACAAGAAGTATTAGTTTTGTCTTTTAAAACATGATTGTGATTGAGTCTCTAAATAAAGAGACATCCTGTCTCATGTCCGATACAACGGAGGATACGCTTGCGAGCGCGTTGATGAGACGCGTGCTCCTAATCCAAGCGGCGAATCTCCTGATCTCGTCACACAAGATCTGACATCTTCTTCAGAGCGAGGTGCATCAAAGGAGATAGAGATCTACGAGCAAACAATCCAACAGCATAACGACGATGTTTCGGCGATGGCGACTCTCTCTAGGGCTCCATGGTGGACGGCCACAATGAGAGAGAAGGAGAGAGACTTGGCATATATATAGAGAGAGGAAGAGAGAAATTATTTTTTGATGTCACTTGAAGAGCATGGGGTGTATCTTCTTATATAGTATTTTGGGATCCATGGATCTTAATCCATGGACAACACAAAATCAATGGATGAAATTGAGATGTGTTTCTTTCAATGCCCATGATTTTATTGTAAAAACACAACAACAATTAATTTGATCAAATTAAATATATAGTGAGTAATCAATATAAATTAATTTCAAATCAAATCAATTATCTTGGAGATAATTGGAAGGAGATAATTATCTACCAATCGTATTGGGACTTGGTGGTCGTCCACCACCTTTGGTGGATGGCAATCTTTTCAAATGAGATTACATTATCTCATTCCAACATTATATCACAATAATAATTCTCAATTACCTTGAGAACATTGCAATCATGCCATTGGTGATTTGTGACTCACATTCACAACCCAAAATAAAATGTTAATTATATTTTTAATTAGTTATTCAATGCGAATCCAATTCACATCAATAATTAATTAACAAATATAAGTCACAATAGGCTCTCTCTAATATATTATAAATCACATTTATAATATATATAATTAATATGGATAGTGCTATCCGCATTATTTATATCCATGAGAATTAAATCACATCTAATTATCTTGGATCTCTATTCTCTTGTGCCCAAATAGTATGGATCACATTCACATTATTCGCATCTTTGATAATTAAATCACATTTAATTATCTTAGATAACTCTCCTTATAAAATGAATCAAATTCATATTATTCATGATAATTTAATCACATTTAAGTATCATTTTTTTCAATGCTCGGATACATATATCAACAATGAACTTATCCTGAACCCTTTCAAGGATAATGCGCTTTCTCTGTGGATACTTAGAGATAAGGACATAGCGATTGTATTGTTCCACGTATAGTGACTTGGATATTGAGATCACATCTCAAATCCAGATCTTGTGGACCTCTCATAGATGCTTGATTAAATCAAGATCGTAAATCTAATCTTCTCATTATATCTGAATCACATTCATATCAATGTCCGACATTTGGACTAATATCAAATACTTCTTTATGATAGGATTCACTAAAATCTAGACTTGTTTCATCACTCCCTCAAAATGGAAGCATCATGGTGATACAATCGTTTATGATCACATCATCCTCAGGTATTCCTAATACTTGTACATCGTGCATACTGGAAGACCGAGAGTAAACCCAAAGTATGAGATCAACTTTACACTATCTACTTCAAGGTTTCATTATTAAGTTTCTCAATCGATCATTGGGAGTCGATATTGATCTTTTACTTTCCAAAAGCATATATCATACCTAGGTATTGATCATATACTTTAAAATAGAATATATCAAACCTTGCAAATTCAGTCAAGCTTCTGAAGAGAGACGACCGTGCACAGAATTTGATACTTCAATATCTCATGAGTGATCTCATGTCTTCTGGTTCAGCAATGAACCTGTATGATCCCTTTGAGAGATCGTATTACTCATAGGCCCTTGCATGCACACCAACGTGCCTATGTATAGACCTTGGTTAGGTCATCAACCTATCGGTCTACCAAATGTACATACTCAGACATATAGTAACACATGTCTCCGGTCAAAGGATGCATGCCTATATCGTGACAGCATACGACATAAGTCTTTGGTTATCTCAATCTCGTTAAGTCAACTCTTTGAGCTAACTTATCTAACACCTCTGAATCTCTATTTTTATGCAGAGGACCTGCATCAAGAGGTCAGTTAGATATCAGCCTTTAGAGAAAGGATTGACATCTCCTTCTCAGGCTGGAGATCATCTCTTAATAATCATTTGATGGTACTTGATGAGTTCTCAATCTAACTCTTTAGATATTCATCCAAGCACCGACCTCTATGATTCAATAATTGAATCAACAACTATATGATCATTGAGATTGCCATGGTACATACTCCTAATTGTACTAAGGGACCTATTATGAAAATTAGTTATTCTTCATTTCAAATCAGGGAATGATATTTGCAATAACATTTATTGCATAATGGCTCACCATGGGCTTGCATGTCCAATAGTAAGGATACAACCTGGGAAGACTGACTATTTTGACCTCAACATTGGTCCCCATCAAGGTTCAACTTTGAGTCCATTCCTTTTTACTTTATTATGGACGTGCTGACAAGTCATATTAAGGATGAGATACCTTGGTGTATGTTATTCGTTGATGATATTGTGTTGATTGATGAGATTAGAGATGGAGTAAATGAGAAGCTTGAGGTCTAGAGACATGAATTGGAGACTATATGATTTCATATAAGTAGGACTAAGACTGAATATATGGAGTGCACTTTTGATGGAAGCATTGGTGAAGAAATTAAGGTTAAGATAGGTTATGATAACATTCAGAAGAGAGATTCTTTTAGATACTTGGGATCCATTTTGCAACATGATAGGAAATTGATGGAGATGTTACATAGAATAAATGCGAGTTGGCTAAAGCGGAGAGGATCATCTACTGTTCTCTGTGATAAGATAATTCCTTTGAAAATCAAATGAAAGTTTTACAAAGCAGTTGTAAGACCTGGTATGCTCTATGGATCTGATTGTTGGCCAATGAACCATAGACATATGTAGAGAATGATAGTAGCAGAAATGAAAAGGCTAAGGAGTATGTATGGACACACACACACACACACACACACACGAAAAGATCGTATTTGGAATGATGCCATCAGAAGGAAAGTTGGTGTAGCTCTGATCGAGGATAAGATGCGAGAAAATTGCTTAAGGTGGTTTGGCCATTTGGAAAGGAGGTCAGTTGATGCACTTATGAGGAGATGTGAGTTTTGGAATGTTGACCTGGCTAAAAGATGGCGAGGAAGGCCTAAGAAGTGTTGGAATGAGATTATATGAAGGAATCTTAGTATTTTGGATCTAAGCCTGAGAATGACCCAAGATAGATTTTAATGGAGGCAAAGAATCCATGTAGCTGATAACTCGGATTTTGGGAGCGGATAAAATGTCAGTGTAGAGAATCGCTCGGAACCAAAACCCGAATTGATCAAACAAAAATTTACGGTAGAAACAGGAGAGAAAATCTGATTCTATCATTCACTACTAGTTTTAACCAAGTAAGTGTGCCTGGGTCGAACTCAAGGAAGCAGAATGTTTAAAAAAGATTTTCGAGACAAGGAATAAATTCCAACAAAAATTCTCTTTTTATTCTTGATTTTAGAATGAAAGAAATTGAAACAAATTCGGTTTAATAAAAAACTCAAGAAGACAAAATTCAAAACCATAACAGAAAGCGACGAAAAATTCAAGAAAAATACTCAAAAAATCCCTTAGGAAGTTATCAAGCTACCCTAGAAAATTCGCGGGAAAGTGAGAAAAAATCTAGGTTCAAATGGCCCATATAGGCCAAGGGCCTAGGCACAAGAAAAAAGTTTAGTTTCTGTTATAAAATAGTCCTTGGAAGGACTAAAATGTGAAAGAAATATGTTTTATTACAATCAGGTCACCGCGTAGGAACCTAATTGCAACTACTGGAAACTCTGGAGGCGGACTTAAATTCCTGGAAGCTGTTGGGCTTATTATGCAAAACTTCTACCCCTTTGAATCCGATGGCTGAGATTATAAGGCGTCGCACGATGTCGTTCGTCCATCTAGGACACGTGCCAGAAGACTGTGCGACCTAGCGTTCTTGGTGTTTTGAAGTGGATCGTGTGGCTGACAAAGGGGCGATCTTCTCCAATTTCTTCCCGACGACTGGTGTCGATCTGGGGCCTCCGACGGGGCCAGAGGGGGTGTCTCCTCCACCCCTCGTGCTCGCCCGCTGGTGAACTTGATCAGAGAGGGTTGCGGTCGGTGGAAGAAAGCGGATGAAGATGGCTATTTACTCTGATCCTGGAGTTACTGCATGAGGTTGCACCATATTTGATCGAGTGATTTCTTGTGTTTGGAAGCTCCACGTGCTCTGATTTTGCTCCATATTGAAGATATACCTACAATTAATGCATGTAAATGCTCGATTTGCGAAGAAATCGGTCGAATGATTAGTAATTGCAAGTTTAAAAATGGGTTTCCAGAATTATTATACGACGGCGTGTGAATGGCAATGAAGAAGATGATCGTTTCTGATTGTTTTGTTTGGAATTGAAGTTCAAATGTGATAGGGCATCTAAGATGAATGATCAACCTCGCTAATGGCGCAATTATCTACGCTAATATTGGCACATGAATCAAAAAATAAAAGGTGAAAGATGGACGGATTACCTGTGCTTGCATAATGTAGAACCGTTGTTGGTGATCGCTCGACGGGGTGGCTTCCCGAGCTCCACGCTGCTCGAGGCGGCGATGCAAGGACGACAACGACCTTGGAACGTCTCCTCCAACATTCCTCTTCCACGCGAGGCGGTGCCTTGGTCTTGTCACCACCGGAGGTAGCTGGAATGAAGGTTAGAAGGAGGAGGGTCGGCTGATGGTTCTAGAGAAGAATCAGTTAGGGGAGAATTGGTTGGAGCTCGCCAACTTCATGGCCATTTATAGATGATTTGCTTGAGCTCCAAGGATGATCTAATGGTGTGCGAGTAGGAGGGTTGTTATGAGGATAATGTGGAAGGTTTGGATCGAGTGAAGGTGTTATGGAGTGCACGAGAAAAATGGTAAAAACAGTTGGGTAAAGCAAACTCGCCACGGCTTCTTGAGTAAGAAGAGCCAAGTCAGCACCTGGTTGGCCAGAGTGTTAAAATGTTTATAAATTATATAATAAATAGTAAATGACATTATTTTAAATTGGTATAAAAATGAAAAATGTAAATAATTAAATTATCTTATTTATGGTATAATTAATTTTCATAAATAATAAATATTATTCGAAATATAAATATTATATTAGAAAATAGGTATAAATAATAATTAATAAATAGGTATTGAATATTTAATTCAATAAATAATTAATTATTTGTTAATTTTGTATTTTCTTAATTATTAGAATAATAAGTAAAGTCTTTGCAGATTTTTATGGGTTAATAAAATAATTTCAATATATTAATAAATACAGGTACAGGTTAGCTAGCTCAATTTTATCTATAGATTAGTGTTTTGGATTTCATTAAAATAATAAATAAGCTCCAAAAATTCTGAAATAAATCATAATGAAAAACAATATCATGAAAATAATTAGAAATTATAAAATTAATAAATTTATAAATAATGGGTTCTAAATAAAATAAATAGTCCAGAAACCCCTTTGTCATTAGGTCCTCAAACCTACTTTTTGCAAACAGACTCTAAATTCAATGAAATCACCTTTATTAATTAGAAAATATTATTTTATGAATTTTAAAGGTGAGTAGAGTGAAATTGGAGTTTGTATGAGGAAGTTATGATGTTCGGAAGTTGAGATTTTGACAATTTAAAAGTAGGATTTCTTGACATATATACAGGATAATATTTTTAACTTTTTTTATAATTTTATATACATTTTTAGAAACAATTAGGAAAATAGTTTGGTGAAAAATATGTTATATGAATTAATTAAAAATAAATAAAGAATTGGTATTTATTAGATAAATAATGAATAATGTGTGGAGTTTACTTTAATTATTTTTTATGGTTTTCTTTCTTATCTCCCCCTACTTGTTGTTTTGTTGACCTATCCATACTGACTTGATCTCGAGGGTTGGGTTTTATAAATATATATTTCAGCTATATTTACATTTTCTGAGTCATATTTGTACATATATACATATCTACAATATGCCTTCTTTTCTTTATTTTTTTATTCTTTATTTATTTACATGTTTTTTGATGCTTTAAAAGTGTATTTTTATTTATGAATGAATTTTTTATAAAATGTGGAAATTAATGAATAATTACATATATTTGTTAAGGGTTTTAAGACAAAATGTGATAGAAAAGTTAATGAATCATGGATTCATCAACCCACTATACTTAAACTTTACCAGTCCCTTTGCAAACACTTATTTGAAAAGTAAGTGAAAAAGAAATAAAGTTAGAAGGAATTTGTTTTTCTAAACCAATTCATGAGAACATACAAAGGACAGAGCTCGATCGGGTCTGAAACAAGCATTTTATCGGAGCCTTAACTAGGATTAGGATTTTATCCTCATCAGTCCTCGAGTTCCACAAATCCTTATTCAAGGTCACCTCACCAGCTAGCTCAGACTCACTTATTCATATCACAAACTCTATCATCCTTGAAGTCAATTTGTACAGTATGTGAATTGATTTAGCTCTTGCTGCTTAAAGAAGCAAAGAAACAGTCCATTCCAGCTATACACTTCCATGGATTATTCATCCATCTACTTTTTCCTCGAGGAGGGAGGTATTCCCTTCCGAGGTTAGTTCGTGCTATGTCCACAATCGAATATAGAGAGAAAGTAGAAGAATGAGAAAAGAAGTGGAGTGCGACCAGTGTAGACGTATCTCCTTGTGAAGCTCAACCGGTGTAGCTAAGTCTCCACTAAGATGTGCATGCATTTTTGGTGGAAGCTTGGACCATTGTGGTCCTATTTATATTTGGTGGCTTCTTCTTTGATTTGGCTTGGTAATTTGCTTGCACTGCATTCATCTCTTTGTGCCTCAACGGATATATCATCTTTCGTTCCGTCCCTTTTTTGAAGTCTTAGAAAAAATTGTGTTAGCAGATCCTTCCCTCATCCGAAGTGACTATCGCAACCCCAATCTCTCCCGTCTTTAGACGTCAATGCTGCAAAGACAAGGATGGAAACACACTACTAAGATGTACTGCCCTTCGCAACTCCATGCAAGTCGAGCAAAGTGCAGAGTGCATGTGTCCAAGATTGGTTCATTGGTGTAGAGTTGTACGGATGACACCAAATGGTCTACTTAAGAACGTATGAGTTGATTCCCCAAATATGGTCATATGGAACCCAAAGATTTTAAGTCACAAGACCTGAAGAGTCTAAATTCCAGATCCTAACTAGGCTCCTTACAAGGAAAGTTAAAGGCCATGATCAAGCTCCATCCTTTAGACTAGACTCAATCCGTAGTTCCAGAAATCAAACTTTTTTAGAAAAAGGTGAATGCAAATGCAACAATGTTTTTGTGATGTATATTTTCTGAATTTTACTCAATTTTATGGATTTTAAGGTTTTTGTAATTTTTATGAATTTTAGGACTTTATATTTTTTTATGAATTTTCTGATGTTATTAACAAGTATTTATACAAGAATTTTACAAGATATATTTTATTTGAATCAAATATATATTGTATTTTACAGATTTTATATACAGATAAATTTACAAGGATTAAATGATTTTTATGTAGATTTTAATAGATAGGGTTTTAAATAAGTATTATACGGATTTAAATACATATTTTAAATACATATTTTAATTTGAGTCTTTTAATTACAGATTTTAAACATATTTTACTTATTTACAAGGATTTTACAAGTAATATATAAATAGATAGAAAAATTTTGAATTAACCCTCACCCACTTTTTATGGATTTTGTAGATATAGAAAATACATAAAAGTACTAGTTATGGATAAAAGTATATATACAATATATACACACACACCCCTATACTTAGCTTTTGCTATGTCCTCATAGCGTCAGAAGAGAAAAGGGAGGACATAACTCGTGCTAAGTAAAAGTGGGTGAAAAAGAATAAGAGAATACAAGTAAGTCAACCCCCTATACTTACGATTAGGTCACCGTAAGTATAACGGAAGAGAAAAAATGAGGTGACTGAGTGAAAAGAATGTATAACGAAGGAATAAAAGGAATAAAGAACACGAGATCATCGAAATCACTTGGTCCCCCTATACATAGGATAAGGCATCCTAAGTATAGAAAAGAGTGTAAACAAAATTGGGGACCAGTGATTTGTTAAAAAGAAAGGATATACAAAATTAACAGAACAAAATAGAGAACGCTAATCAAAGAACAATCATTCCCCACTATACTTAGGATCTGGTATCGTAAGCAAAGAAGACGAGCAGAAATGGAGACGATTATGGTCTACGAAGAATATATAAGTGTTGTGGAACTCCAAAAATCGAATGGCTCAAAAGTCTTTGTACAGGATGAGATAAAGTGAAAGAATGATCATGAGTCATATACAAAATATATCACTTCAACCAGGGTCATACTGAATCTTTTGCTTTTTATGTACGTACCGATCCTTGGCTGAACAAGTTTAACCTTCTTTGTAAGTGAACTCTGTATATGGCATAGCTCTCTTTTCTGATGTATACGTCTCTGGAGTCAGTCTACAGAAAGTGTCTATATGTGTAACCATCACAACAGCCGACTCTCTACGCTGAATAAACTGTATGATTTGCGAAATGTAATCTACCGACTCTTGTGCTGTGATATATGTACTCTCAATCTATGGCACTGAGATGTCTACTCTAAGTGACTGCTCATCTGAATGTGATATGAAATATGTCTCTGCATGTGAACAATCATCTGAAGAACTAGGTGCCATGTGATCTACCCTATCCTCGTGTAGGATATCGTGTGTATCAAAATAAACACTCTCAAGATCAGGAAACTGTGTCTCATCTATGTGCTAGCAATCGTCTGCAAGACTGGTGTCCTCTGAAGTAAATGACAATAATGATTTGGGACTGCTACATCCTCTCTCCATCTCCATGTGTATCTTTCCATTGTCTGTGCAGAATGATACTCTCCTAGCTTCATAATCAAAGAGTGCTCTCGCTGTCTGCAAAAAGGGTCTCCCGAGAATGATTGGAGAAAGGTGTAACTGTGTAGGGCATGTCATGTCTAGGACAGTAAAGTCCACTGCAAACTGCAAGCCCTGAACGGTCACAATAATGTTCCTCAGCACACCTCTAGGTCTCTTCACAGATCGATATGCAAATTGAAGTATCGTTAGTGATTTGTAGAGAGGACCTAGCTTGAGCTTATCAAGCAAAGAGGATGGAAGCAAATTGATCGAGGAACCATTATCTAAGAGAGTACGATGGAATGTAGCATCTTCAATCTGATAAGTGACATAGTGAGCTCCAGCATTTCTCTTCTTGTTGGGTACCTTGTTAGGAATAGCACATGAAGTTGCCTTGGTCAATATATGCTTCTCAAGTCGTGATCTCTTTTTCCTACGCGTGGTGCATCTATTCTTCAGCTGATTCTTGAGCGTAGGAAAATGATCCAAGGCATCGTGAAGTGAGATCTTCAAAAAGATGTGATCTTTAAATAGTCTTTCAGTCTCTGGAGTCACAACATTCTTTTTGTTATGTTTCTTTCTTTTTCCTAAGAAAGCATTAAAAAAAACAATATCAGGAATGAGAAAATCAAACTTTTTATTGCATTCAGAATCAGCTTGTACATCAAGAGTCTCAGAATTATGTACAAAACTCTCTAAAATAGGGGAAGAAACCATTTTGTCGATAATATCTGCATGGTCTGGCGTGATATCATCGCCTGTCTCGCCAGTATCCATGTCAATTGTTTCGACATCGCTCCCTTCTCTCTGATATTCATAGTGATCCTCATCAATGTGTCGGTTCTCCTCCTCAGCATAAGAATCTAGTTGCTCATGGATTTGCTCCTGCTTCTCATCAAGTGCCCTCTCCTCTACTCCAGCAGGTGCTTGTGGTGATCTACCGCTCCTAAGACGAATGAAGTTATATAAAAATTTAGGAAAAGAGATCATACCTGTAGTGTTGTCTACCTGATCTGTATGCCTCCTCTTGTTATTTGGATTCATCTGAGGCTGGGTTGGGAGAGTGGTCTTCGGTGCGGTTAACTCATCCAGACGACGGTTAACAAGCTCCATCTCTGTTTTGTGTGCAATTTGGAGCGTAGTCAACATATTCATGATTTGATTTAGAGGTTGGGCCTGTGAAGACATTTCCAATTTGGTGTGATGACCCTGGCTTTGTACTCTCTCCTACCTTGGCGTGTATTGCTGCGAGGAGTAAGGCTGGGAAGATCTCTGTGGTGCTAAGGAAGACTGCTGATGTTGTTGATAATGATATGACTGTGAATGGTTAGAAGGATATTGATAGGAATGTGGTCTCTGATAAGCATGCTGGTGAGACTGCTGCTGTGTGAAGTTCTGTCGGTGCTGGAAGTGCGGACGTCCATGCTACGGGTGACTGTACTGTTGCTCTGATGATGAGGTACACTCGGTTTCTGAATTGGAGTATACCAAATCCCTTTGATCTCAATAGTGGCTTGAGGCTCAACATCCATATCCACATTACTGGTGATCTGACCAGTATTGGCATGAGACTGGTCCTCATGCCAATCAATCTGCGGAGTCTCGGGCTCGCTCTGAACAAAATGTATATGTCGAGTGGGTGGAGCGTGTAAAGTCCTCCGTGCAGGTTGTGCAGTCGAAGAAGATTGGGCATGCTGGTACTAAAGTTGAAGCTCTGAAACCTTCTTCATGAGATCACTCAGCTGCTGAGGTAGAGATGAGAGTTTCTCCAACTCTCGCAGTGGTTGTAAGTCCTGAACTTCTTTCTGAATCACATCCACTAACGTTAATTTCTTGCTAATGAATCCCATGTTGGTGTTGGATTAAGACTTTGAAATATTAGCCACCTTATGATGCTCTCGGTGATGTGGTGGCTGAGGGGCTTTCTGGAATGCTCGAGTAGAGTCGACGACTCTCGAGTTCTCCGCCACCCCTTCGAAGATGGACAAGACTGTCTCGGGATCCTTATTCAAATAACTGCTACCACATGTGGCACTCACCAACCCTTGAATGTCTGGCTGGAGTCCTCCGAAATAATTTTGCACGAGCACCTTCATAGGTATTTCATGATGCAGGCATCTCTCCGTAAGATCTTTGAATCTATCCCATATCCCATGCCTCATGGAAAGACTCATTCGGTAGCTGTGTGAAGTTGGAGATCTGACTCCTCCTCATGTTCGTCCTCCCCAGAGGAAAATACTTATGCATAAATGTGGACTTTAAATCATCCCACGTAGAAACTTTCCTTCTTAAATGACTCAACCAGTAAAGTGCCTTATCTGCTAAGGCGAAGGGAAAGGCTTTGAGGCAAACTGCCTCCTGCGTAACTCTTGGATAGTTAGCCGTACCACAGATCATCTCGAACTGCTGCAGAAAGGTAAACGGCTCCTTTGTAGCATTCCCGTAGAACTTGGGAAGCAATGACATGAAGGATGACCTCAACTAATATGGCCCTTGATTCGGCGGTAGCCAAATCCAATGATGGAGCATTCTTGCGCCCGGGTCATACTCATCTCGTAAAGTGGCGGGAACCACTACAGGCGATAAAGGGTTCCCAGCTCCTGCTCTCAACATGGCTATCTCAGCCCGAAACTCATTCTGAGTTCTAAATTGTTCTCGAATCTGCAAATTCATCTGTTGTAAGTGATGAATACCCATTCATCACTCTTTATTCTCATATTTTAGCTACAAAAACCTTTGCAAATGCATGTAGATATATGTAAATAGGAATAATTACCAAAAGCATGCATTGTGTAAAAACCTATAATTAGCATGTTTTTGTGCAAAAATAAAAGAATAAAGATTAAAAAGAAAAAGAGGGAAATATTTAGAATAAATATTGAGCAACCTAACCCAAGGGAGGGCTCAGCATGGGCCTGACCGCATAAAAGCCAAAGTAGAGGGAGATAGGGGCTCAGGTGTAAATATTTGTGTAAGTAAATAAAACTATATTTTCCTCACCCAAAAATATACTTGTAAATATTTGTATATATTTATAAAAGATAAAAAAACAAAATAAAAAGCTAAAAATTAAAAAGAATTAAAAATACCCCTTTCATCATGTATATGAACCATACCTATATATTTATTTAAGCTTTGTAAAAATATAAAAAAAATTTTTACAATTTTTGTAAATAGTCTATGTTATATATTGTAAATAAATAAAATAAGAACAATTGAAAATCAAAACAAAATAAAAATAGAAAAATCAAAAATACAAAAAAACATTGTACATATACCATGTATATAGATGTACATAGCTATTTATTTTACCTAAGTATATAAATAATAAAAATAAAATAAAAATACCTTTCTATTCCGTATTTTATTCTATAAATAAATAAAATATAAAATGGGAATAAAATTGTATAAATATAATATATAAAAATAAAAAATCAAAACCCTATATATATTGTATATACTTATATCTAATACATATTATGTATATAGCCTATTTTTATTTCTAAAAAATAATTAAAAATCACCAAAAAATAGAAAAAAAATAAAAGAAGAATATTTCATGTTTTGATTTTTGGCTGAATCGAGCCCTAGCCACCTCTATTTGTCACCTCAAGATTCAGCCACGTGGCCAAACCTCATTGGGTCCTGGGGATGTTGACCGCCCGGTCAACTGGCCCCCCCAGGACCACTTCTCACGGATTCGAGCTTCGGACCCAACTTCTCGGATTTTTCCCTGCTCGACCCGATTGCTTATCACCCAAACCCCGGCTCCATTTCGAACCGCCCACATCAGACACCCTCGCCGGGCATCAACATTGGGATCCGCACGCCACCACGACCCTACCCGAGCCTTCCCTCTCGGATCCTTCCAGCATACATAAGCGAGCTCCGCCACCCATTTTCTCCATCTTTGGCCATTTGCGTAGCCTTCCAGTGAGCTCCAGAGAGAGCGAGGTGACAGTTCGCATCCCCGACCTATTGCAGCGAGGAAAGCCGGCGAATCCACTGATCCGGCGGAGTAACCGTCGTAGCTCCGCCACCTGAGCGAGCTTCGAGCCTCGGGCCGAGACGACCCTCGAGGCGACGACAAGGAGCACCCCCTGCTCTTCCACAGTCTCATCGATCATCCAGGTAGCCCCTTAGCTTAGCTATTTCGTTCGATTTCAGCTTTCCCCCAAATCGCGCCGCCGTCATCTTTCTTCGATTCACCCCGGTTCCGACCACCATCCGACCATCGGACCCGACCCACATCTTCGCCTTCTCCCGACGCACGTTCTCCACCCGCTCATACAACCCAGCTCGCACAGGAGCTGGGAACCGGGCTCCTCCGTCCTTCACCTTCGCCGGAGCCCGCCGTCCCGACTATCCCCACTACACCTAACTGGGTCGAGGCACTTTGCCCTCGACCCGCGAATCTCCTAAGTGGTTTTGCAGGTCCAGCGGAGGCCATCTGAGGCCTCTCGACATTCAGACTAGGAGCTTCACCTCCGACACCCTCGTCGGAGCTCCCCCGAGCTCGGCTGGGCCATCGGAGGCCATCAGTCGCTGCGCACTTTCACGCCGGAGCTTCTCCGATATTCAGGAGCAGCAGAGGAGGCCGGAGACGCTTCCACGAGGCCGGAGAACTTCGCCGGCCGCCTGTTCATCCAGTACCTCCAGCCGCCGTCGATCGCCCCCGTCTCGCTCCAGTTCAGATCTTGGTCGTCCATCCTTGGAGCAACCTGCAGCGTTCGATCAGAGAAGGGACGATCAGGAGCGCCCACCAGTCCCAGCCTTCCGATCAGCCACGTGGAGCGCATCCAACGACCCCACTTAATAAAGGGTAATTTACCCTTAGGCCCTTATCTTTGTTTTATTTCATTTGAGTCCTTTAAATATTTAAATACGTTGTTTAGTTTTAGAGTTAATTGCATAGAGGACCCTGAGCTTTAGTGTAATTGCATATATACCCCTGCCTGTTGTGAGCCACGTGCTTCGTCACGTGTTGTTTTGGGTTATTTGCAGTCCATGCCCTTGTAGTTCTGGTTGTTATGAAATGAATGAAAGTTTTTAGTTAATTGCATTTATACCCCTGTGCGTGATTGATTTACACATGTGCGTTTTATTTTGGGTTATTTGCAACTGAGCCCCCTGGACTTTTGGTACGTGTTACCAATAGGTCCTCGGGACTTATTTTCCTTACATATAGGTCCCTGAGTGCCCCAGGCACGCGCGTGGCGCGTGTTTTGCTGGGTATTTTGCACCAGGACCCCCAGAACTTTGGGTATTTGCATTCCAGTCCCTGTGCACAGTACCCTTTTGTTATTTTTGAATAAAATATCAAATCACCTCCAAATCTAATGAGAATTGGACACATGTCTCCTGCCATGGTGTAGGATTTTCAAGGATTTTTGAGGACATTTTGGGTTTTGTTTGCTATTTTTAAAAATTCAAAAACCTTAATTTTTGTTACTGTCTAGTTTGAAAAATCACAAAAAAATACAAAAACTCCCTTAAACATTCCCTAAAAATTAGCTACTGTTTAGTTTAGTTTGTTTGATTTTCTAGCCAATTTTGGCTATTTTTCATTGCTTAAAAACCTTAAAAACTTAAAAATACCAAAAAGCCCATAAACATTCTAGTAAATACATTAAAAACCCAAAAACAATAAACTTGGTACCTAAATTTTCCTTGTTTTACCTACTTTACAGGAAAATTACCTCCAGGCCATTTTGAGGCCCTTAGTTAATTTATCTAGGGCTTCTTGGCTCGGTTGGACAGTACCCCTTGTTTTTACTACTGTTTGATTTTTATAAAATAAAATAAATATCAGAAAATTATCAAAAATTCACCAAAAACATAAAAAAATATAAAACACATAAAAATATTTTTATTTTGATTTTTGGTTGAATTTTGATGCATTAAATAATTTGTTAAAGTGTGATTGTCTTTGTGTTTTTATTATTTTCTTTACATATTAAAAATCCAAAAAAATATAAAAATAATTAAAAACCACTAAAAAGATTTTGTTTCTTTATTTTATTTGTTTTTACTACTTCATAGGCCTTCGACCAATCCGTGCTCCTTGAGTTCGACCCTGGGAGCTATACCAGGTTAATCACATAGTAGGACCGCTTCTCGTATTTTGATTGCTTGATTTGTCATTAGTGGTTCGATTTTTCTTGATATACACGGTCTGATCGCTTGGGTCGCAACGACCCTATTTCTGTACCTTATACCCGAGTGGTCAGGCCTGTTATCAGAATGGCGCCGTTGCCGGGGAGCACGGCTTAGTAGTTGATTTTCTTTTTGTTTTGATTTTCGCGGCTTTTCGCGGCTCTTTCAGAGCTCGCGACTTTTCGCGGTTTTTGTTCATATTTTATTTTTGTTGTGTTTTGTTTTATTTTCTTTTTCTTTTCTTTTTGATTTTATTTTGTGTGTTTATTTTATTTTACATTTTTGCATATATACCCTATTATTTTCATTTTCATTTCTTTTTCCTTTAGTATTATTTGATTATTGGTTCTGACCACTCTATTTTCTCTTGCGAGGGCCCGAGGACCGAGGCGGCTACTCTCGAGAAGCTGAAGCAACCGCGGGATTCGGAGGCGGCTCTTTTCTTTGCGGAGCCGCAGGAGAGAGTGAGAGAGAGTTGAGTGGGTTAGGATTAGAGTAGATTTTTATTTTTATTCATTATTATTGTAATAATACAGGACATTGGACTTGGACCTTTGTGGACCTGCCGTAGCGGGTCTGTTTCGCCGAGCACCGGTGTGCTCGGGGGACCCTTAGGACTTGCGCGGTTTTTCGCGGTTTTATTTTCTTTTCTTCCTCCCTTTTCCGGTGTTTACGCGGTTTTTGCTCGAGCCCCTAGACTTAGGAATTTCTGGTGACTGTGCCGTAATTAGTAGGATCCACACACCTAACTGCTTATCTGTTCCTATAGATCGATAATTGGACCTACTTAAAAATCACTAATAAAAATAACCGACTCATTTGCCTTCGTAGCCTACGTGCCGCAGCCCGTCCTGTAAAGCGCTTTCTCCTACCCCCGATTTGTCGGACAGAGGAGGGACGGGCCAAGACCGGACTCTTTGGCTTGGAGGTCGGTGACCGGTTAGACGGTTCTTCGCTAGAAATTGCTCATTTAGGACTCGGCTTTTCCGTTGCATCATATAGGTAGTTTCTTTCTGTCTTTACTTTTATACGCGGATCATATTGCATGTAGAGTGCTGGAGACAGGTACGCATTTCTTACTCAGCATGCATCATTGATTTATCGCGCATCGGCTTTTTCGTCTAATCCCCCCTGTTTTGGACTTAATAATCAGGAGAACCGAAAAATTCGTTAGGCCATTAGTTTGCTTTGAAAAATACTAAAAAGTGAAACCATAAAATTGGGACTGGCTAATATTATTGATCTTAAAATCCGCTCACCCTAAAACCTTTGTCTTGGGGAGAGCAACCCCCTCATTGTATTGTTTGGATGCGCGAGAGAGTGACCCGCACCCTAGGTAGAGCCCCCCGGTGCTAGACCTGACTGATTACCAACTTTTCCGTGCGGGCCAGTCGGTTGGGTTAGCATCGGATATCCTAACAGGTCACGTAAGCGCTCTGATATTTTGTGTGTTCACCAAATAAAATTGACAAGATAAATTGACCGAACTTTCACGGTCTTCAGCTCGCGTTGCGTTGGTGAACCGGGGGTTTGTTTGTGATCATAGTTGCTCCAGATCTCATCCGCCTTACTTGCTAGATCAAGATGATGGGTAGACGGTCTCTTAGGCAGCCTCTGGCTGCACCGCTTTCGGGCACGTCTACCTCATCATCTAGGTTGGCTCGCGAGAGCCCAAACCCGCTCTCTGAGCCCGAGTACGATTCCACCATGTTCCCCCTCGACCCCCTTTCTGTTCTACCTGAGAGACACGAGCCCGAGGAGAGACTGATTGATTTGACAGCACCTGAGTTGGGCTCGTTTGATTTTGCAGATGTCGCTATGGCCGGAGCCGGCAGTTCAGATGATCACTCCCGTTAGCCCGAGCACTTTGTACTTGACCAGGGAGCGATCAACTCCACCCTGATCGCATCACTTGAGACAGTCCAGCAGCAGTTACGTGATCAGGGGGCATTCATGATAGAGATGAGGCGAGAGTTGGAGAGGCTCAGAGCAGAGCGAGACCTACAGAGTGAGCCTGAGGAGATACCTGATGTAGAGGCACGAGCTGCAGCAGCCGCAGCAGCAGCGCCGCAGCCGCCGCTGCGGGAGGCACCGCGGCAGGAGGACCACCACGACCGATGCGGGATTTACACAATCCCGGAATTACTCTGATGCATCACTGGGTAGTGGTGCCGACGATCGTGGGGGACTTCAAGTTCCCCCCGAACACCTTGCAGTTGCTACCCTGCTTCCACGGACTTGCCACTGAGGAGCCCCACCTCCACCTCCAGGAGTTCCTGATGATCTGCAGCACTGTCCACGATCGCCACGTGGACCAGGACACGATCCGGATGATAGCCTTCCTGTTTTCACTGGCAGATAGAGCAGCCACATGGCTGAAGCATCTTGGGAGGTTTGTATACACTTGGGAGCAACTCCGAACCGAGTACTTGAACAAGTACTATCCACTCGGGCAGACGAATGCAGCGAGGGCCCTGATCAACAACTTCTCCATGTTCCCCAACGAGCAGTTCCACGAGGCATGGGAGAGGTTTCGAGAGCTCCTAGACCGATGCCCGCACCACGACATCTCCAAGCCGAACCTAGTTTAGAGCTTTTTCAGCGGGTTGACGCCAGAGCTTCAGGGTCTGGTGAACGCTTCTTGTGGCGGGTCCTACTTTGCCGAGGACCACGACCAGGTCTGGGCCATCTACGAGGAGATGACCGAAAACTACATGGTGATGTCCCAGACCAGGTTGTATACTCAGAAGACCCAGCCACAACAGTCAGGACCCGTGCAGTACCAGCGGATAGCACGGGTAGATGCAGGTCCGTCCAGTTCGTCCGCAGCCGCAGCAGCACAGGCAGAGTCGACAGCTGCGGACATGGGCAGTATCAGCGAGAAGTTGGACTACATGGAGCTGATTGAGAAGAAGCAGTGCCAGAGCATCACTCAGATGGAACAGATGGCACAGGTTCTGAGCGACATGAAGACACATCTCATGTGTCTCCAGGAGGCACAGACGGCTTCTCAGCCCCGTCTTCAGTCGCGAGGCGACTCCGGCAGCAGCAGCAGCTCGTCCCAGCGCTCCAGCACCCCTGTGCAGCCTAGACAGGTTCACCTTGTACAGGCGGAGCCGTACCAGCAGCCGCAGCCCACCTACCAGTCCCCACCATCTCCAAAGATGCAGTTGGTGGTTTACCAGCCGGACCAGCCTCTGGCAGTACTCCCGCCAGCCCCCTATGATGCCGAGCCGTTGATGGATGTCAACGGGATTTGGTATGACCGCCCCCGGCCTGGGATCCGACGAGACCATCCCGGATTCAGGTGGGGGAGTGGTGGTGCCCAACCCCAGCAGCAGCCGTCAGGACAGGGAGGGCAGTACTCCCAGCAGAGAGATCACCAGCCGCAGCAGCAGCCTGATGAATCCACATTTCATCATCTTTATTCTATCATTTTGGCACCAAAAACCCTAGCAAATGCCTGTAAATACCCTTAAATAGAGCATCTTAGCATCCATGCATGTGCATCATATTTGTGTATAAATAACTGTAATTAAAGCCAAAATTATAGAATAAATAAAGAAAAGAAAAAGAATAAAATATTGTAAATATTTTATGACCCAAAACCCCCGAGACCTAGGCATCTTGATGAATAGGTCGACAAGGAATAAAGTAGGGGGAGATAAGGTCAGAAATACAGTCAAAATACCTATTCATTTTATTCATTCTTTATTCATTTTGGGACCTATTTTTGGTTCCACTTTTTGTACATCAAATAAAGAAACTTTGTACATAAAAGTTGTAGATACTTTAATAAAGAAAAATACAAAATTGATTTCACAGAAAAAGAACGTACAGATAAAAAGTTCTGGTCTGAATAAGAATCCAAAATCCCAACTCCAAATGCAGTGTATTCACCTTTAATTGTATATAGAATAAAATAATCTATCCAATGGCAGTGGTTTCGCATTTGGCGGAGCTACGGTTTGAAAGTTGAGTTTTGGACCCTCATTGTATACTTGTACATATTAAAATATTCAATTTATTAATTATTTATTATTTTTATAATTTTATATTTTTATAATGTTGTAAATAATACATATAATAATTATGTGCATGTAAATCAGAATAAAAACATAATTAAAATACAAATAAAAATACTTGTATATATTCAATACATAGGTACATTACCTATATGTATACCTATATAAACTACCTTTATATTTTATTTAATATATAAAATACATCAGAAAAATAAAATAAAAATATATGTATAAAAGTATTTTATAACTTTATAAAATTATAAACAAAATTAAAGAAATTAAAATACACCAAATAAAAATAAAATACTAAAATACATAGGTATTATACCTATATAGGGATAAAAAGGTAACTTGTAAAAATATAACTCCTAAAAATAAATAAAAATCAGAATTAAATACTACATAAAGTTCTAAGCATTTTTTATTTTATAACTTTTATCTAATTCGGCCATTTAGTATTTTAAAAAGAATTAACAAAATATTTTTTGGGGTTTTTCCTGGTTGGTCCACGTGGACCAACCAGGAGGCCAGGACTGTTGACCTAGGTCAACAGTCTGACCTACACCCTATAGCCCTTGTCAGACCTGTTTTTGACCCCATCTCCACCATTTTTTTCGAGGCCGCCGCTTTCATCCTTTCGTCTTCCACCCTTCACAACTTTTGAAGCCCCAACATCGAGGACCCTCGCCCAAGCACTATCTTGGGCTGAAGACCACTGCATCAGGCCAGGCACCTCGTTCTTTCCACCCTCTCGTCAACCATACTTAAGCTCCCCCTTGACCTTCTTTTGAATTTGAACCGCAATTCATCCAGCTCCCTCCCCCCTTGGAGTCGCTCTAGCACCGTGGAGGTGACAGCTCCAGGTCTACACCTTCGAGAGGCGGATTCGAGCGAGTTGGGCGTGTTCCACCCCCACCTCTGGCGGGTGTCCCCGTGAGGTACTCTACCCTCTGGCCCCAGGCCATCGAGGCTGTTCTTTGCTTCATTTTATTCCCTTCACGTTCATCATAGATCCTGGATCATTTCCCCCATCTTTCCGCGTTGAATCGATCACTTCATCACATCATCGATCACCTCGCCGGAGCGCAACTCCGACGAGCCCCTATCTCGCCTTCCCTTCCATTTCGAGAGCCACCTGAGGTCGAGGCATTTTGCCCTTGACCTCCTTAATTTTTTTTGTGCAGGTACTGAAGCCCAACGAAGCGTTTGGAGCAATTTTGCCCTCTCGCCAGAGCACCTGGGCCCTTGTAGCTCCGCCACCTCCGTGCGAGAGCACCGGCGAACGCCGGTGGCTTTTGATGCTTCCAGACGTCAGCTGACACCTGCAGGAGGCCGCAGCCCAAATTTGAAGCCCAAACGCCGTCGGAGCCGGGCGGAGGAGCTCGAGGAACTTCACCCAGTCGGAGCTCCTCCGCGTTCTTCCAACCACCGTCACCACCGTTCGATCAATGGCGCCCCCTCCAGATCAAGTAGTAGCCATTGGATTGCACCACGCCTCAGCCGTCAGATCGTCTTCGAGCGTTCTAATCTCCGCCGTGCATCCACGAAGCGCCATCGCCGTCCGATCGACGACACGTGTTTAAGTGAAGACCCACAGCAGTTCGATCGGCGTGCCGAGGGTATTTTGCACCTTCACCCTCTCCCATTTTGTATTTATAGTTTAATATTTAAACTTTTGTCTGTAGTGTAATTTTATTGTAATATTTGCCAAAAGACCCTCAGGCTTTTAGCATTTGCGTCTAGGTCCCTCGCCACGTCACCTCACGTGACCAGTTCACGTGAGGTGTGGGCATTTTGCAGAGGGACCCTCTAAGGTCTTGCTATTTCTAATTAGTCCCAGAATTTTGACATCAGCGTTAAATATTTTGGACTTTTTGCATACAAGCCCTTGAGATTTTCGGATATTACAGTTAGGTCCCTGCCAGGCGCGTGTATAGCACGTGCGTGGTTGGGACATTTTGTACTAAAGCCCCTCCAGGTTTTGTAATTGTCTTGTGGTGCTAGAAATTAAATATTCAGTGCAACATTTTGTGGAAAATTGCATGTATGTCCCTGGAGTTTTGTCTAATTGCGTTTATACCCTTGCTAGGACTGTTTAATGTTTGGATACTTGTTCTAATTGTTTAAAATATCATTTTAACTCCAAAAATTCCACAAAATAAGGGTTAAGCTCCTGGATATGTGTACTTTAACGCCACCATTTTAGTTTTTGATTTTATTTTATTTTCATATTAAAAATCAAAAACATGCTTTTTGTGCACTGTCTAGCTTAGAAAATACCACAAAAATATTAAAACACTTCTAAAAATTCCAAAAAAATTACCTAGTGTCTATTTTATCATATTTTAGTGTCAGTCCAAAAATCATTAAAAATCTCAAAAGAAAAACACTAAAAATTTAAAAACACTCAAAAACTTCAAAAAATATATATATAAAATAGTAGAAAACTCCAAAAATCAAAATCTCAGTTCCTGTTTGTTCCTTATTTTGTTCTTTTTACTTGAAAAATAGTGTGAAAATTTTTAGCTACTGGCTGGTATTTTTAAATCTCATTTTACCCTCAACCAGCATTATTTCCACTGTTTTCTTTTATTTCAGTAATTAAAAATATCAAAAACACCTTAAAAAATCCCCAAAAATCACAAAAACAGTAGAAAACCATAAAAATATCAAAAATATTTTATTTCTGAATTTTTGGTTATTTTTGCACATTTCTATAAATATCTTAGCTTGTCTTTTATTATATTGTCTTTACTTTCCAATATTGAAAAAGAAATAAAAAAAATATAAAATATAAAACATAAAAATCAGAAAATTAAAAATCAAATACAAAATTAAAAATTAAAAAAAATATATTAAAAATTAAAAACCCACAAAAATTCATTTGCTTGCTTGCTTAGTGTAGACACTTCACACACTCACACACTTGTGCATACCTTTGCTTGAACTACCTTGTTTGCTCCCTGTGTTCGAACTCTCTACATACTTGCACCTATACATCTTTTATGTAGAGTTAAAAATAAATTTTAACTCCGCATTAGTTCTAATTTATTGATCTTAGTGTGGGTTAATTGTTGATTAATTTCGGAATTTGTGTGGTCAAACACCGACTGTTGACTCGCCTTGTGAGTCGATATAACCGCATCGAATTTCAAGATTATCAAATGGCGCCGTTGCCGGGGAGCAACAGCGATTAGTTCACATTTTGTCTTATTGTGTGAATGTTTACCATAGCATTATTTTCCATCTCTTACATTTTTGATATATCTTGTTGATCTATCTGACCGTCTCTTTTCTTGTCTTCTTGCGAGGGACCGCGGAGCGAGGCGGATCGCTTAGGCGACCCGACGCAACCTTGGGACGTGGAGCGGGCTATTCTTTAGCCAAGCCGACAGGAGAGAGCAAGGAGAGCGAGAGAGAGTGACTAGCTTAGCTTTTCATTTATTTTTGGTGAGAGAGTGATCTATTAATTTGTAATAATACAGGGACACTTGGACTTGGACACTCAGACTTTCGGGCCTAATTTCCGGGTGTTTGTTCACCCGGGGGCTCACCGCGGTTTTTATCGCATTTTATCGCTGTCATTTTCCGGTTTTGTTTTCATTTTTCACTTTCTTTTGTGGATTGAGCTTTTAGTTCTAGGTCCTGCTTGACTCGATTAGAATAGGTCCAAACACCTAATTATCTTTGCATGCTCCTATAGATTCGTATTTGGACTTAGACTAATTAAACAGTTAGCTAGTAGCTTCCAAATCCACGCGCCGCGAGCTCACACCCGAACAAGCGCTTTCTCCTACCCCAAATGTGTTGGGCAGAGGAGGGGTGAGCCTAGACCGGACACTCGGATTAGGAGTTACTAGTTAGCTTGTGGTTCTTCACGCTAGCAGCTGCCTGTTCTAGGACGATTTCCGCATGCATATCGCCATATAGCTTAGGTTTAAAAATTCTGCTTTGCATCCCGCATGGAGAGAGCTGGGATTCGCTGTAAGTCCTCTTACTTTGCACGCATCATCTAGGCACAAAGGTGAGATTTCCACCCTGGTGTCGACTTGCACGGCTTTTCCAACTCTATTCTCCCTCTGTTTTTGGAACAAAGTAGGATAAAGGAAAAATACAAAAACCGTTAGTCGCTTGTTTGAATTGACTCAAAAGAAGCGATAACACCAAAAAAAAAAATAAAAAAAGGGACTGCTAAAGAAAACTTGACCAAAATAAAATTGGTAATTGGATTCATTGCTTGGGGAGAGTAACACCCTCACTTGTCTTCAGGTTGCATGGGAAGGTCTCCTTCCAAGTGAGGTGAGCGCTTCGTAAGGATTAGAGCCCAAAACCCAACTTGTGGCTGCCTTGTGTATCGCCTGGATTTCCGAAGTATTGGCGCTACTATCGTACGTAGCCGAGCAGGACTTGGTCGCCATTGGTGACTCGCTATTGTGTGAGCACCGACCTTGTCCGAAGTATCGAGCTTAGGCCACGCCTTCACAGGTGTGTCTGTCTCACCGGCTGCGTCCGAGTAGGACCTTGTACGCTCACGGGTGATTCCGTTGCGAGCGAGGTCCGAAGTATCGGTTTCGCCTATCGGCTTCCTCCCTCTATTTCTTTGGCTGAGTAGGGATCCAGGAAGGGTTACAAGGACCTCAAAAAGCGTAAGTTACAGGTTACACAAGAGGAGGACAAGTACGGGGACACTTTCCTGGCAGTACTCTCGCTCCTATAGGCGTAGCGTTCTAAGGACTCGTGAAAAGATAAATACCTGAAAACAAGCTAAAATTGACAAGATAAAAGCCGAACCTTCACGGCTTCACGAGTTGAGTTAGTGAATTCACCCTTGCTTTGTGTTTGATTTCTAGATTTATTTAGGTCAAGATCAAAAACACCGCACAATTGTGCACAATTTTGTTGCATATCATCTTCTTCTTTTCTTTCATTATCCCCACTCTTTCCAAATAATCAAGATGATGGGACGGAGATCTCTTAGGCCGACCTTGTCGGCACCGCTATCCAGCACTCCTCCTTACTCATCTAGGAATGCCTCGGAGAGCCCGCTCTCCGAGGCTGAGTTCACATCCACCCTGTTCCCCCTCGACCACCCTTCCCATTCTCCTTCCCTCAGTCCAATTGTGTCAGAATTCAGTGCATCACAGAGTTCAGCTCATTCAACAGCACCTGAAATGGCCTCTTTTGCATTTTCAGAGAATCCAGCAATGGCAGACAGAGGCGAGCACCTAGATGACCACGACCATCCTCCGTTCATTATTGATCAAGTGGCCATCAACAATTCCTTGCTAGCGTCCCTGGAAAATATGCAGAGACAGATCCGTGACCAGGGAACATTCATGGGTGACCTGATGAGAGAGATAGCACAGCTGAGAGAAAACCGACCTGGGGGCGGTGGCGGTGGAGGAGGAGGAGGACCCGATGCAGGAGGAGGCGATCCAGACGCTGAGCGACCGCCACAGACTATCATGAGGGAACTGCATAACCCAGCTTCGTCCCTCACTCACCGGTGGATCAGACTCCCGCCAATCCACGGAGACTTCGAGCTTCGGCACCACACGATTCAGTTGCTACCCAAGTTTCACGGGCTGCCGACCGAAGAGCCGCACCTCCACCTCCAAGAATTTGAAATGATATGCAGTACTATCCATGATCGGTTGATGACCGAGGACACCATTAAGATGATTGCCTTCCCGTTCTCATTGGTTGATAGAGCCGCGTATTGGCTCAAACATCTTGGGCGATTCGTCGATACTTGGGCAGATCTCCGGACCGCATATTTGAAGAAATACTATCCTCTCGGTCGGACCAATGCAGCTAGAGCTATGATTAGCAATTTTGTCATGATCCCAAATGAACAATTCCATGAAGCCTGGGATCGATTCAGAGAGCTCATAGACCGGTGTCCACATCACGATATCTCCAAGCCCAACCTGGTGCAGAGTTTCTTCTGTGGGCTGACACCGGAGCTGCAGGGGCTTGTGAACGCCTCTTGCGGTGGGTCCTATTTCTCCAAGGGAGAAGACGACATCTGGGCCATCTACGAAGGCATGGCAGAGAACTCTACAGTGATGACCCAGGCCAGAGTCTACACTCAGCAGAAACCCCCGCAAGGAGCGGGATCATTTCAGAGGATCGCACGCATCGATGCCGGTCCCAGCACAACGTCGGTAGCCGCGGCCCAAGCCGAATCAGCGGCAGCCGACATGGGCATTATTAGCGAAAAGTTCGACCGCATGGAGATCCTCGAGAAGAAGCAAAATCAAGGTCTAGCCCAGATGGACCTTCTCACCAAGACCATGAGTGACCTGAAGACTCAAATTCTATGTATTCAGGAGGCACAGGCCCATTCCCAACAGCCTCCCAGGTCACAGGTTGCTTCCAGCAACAGCAATCCCAACCAGGCCTCCACCTCATACCGTCAGGTGAACCATATCCAGGCGGAGCCAGTTCCATTGCTGCAATACCATTCAGAGCAACCGCCATCTTCGGACACGCAGATGGTGGTCTATCAGCCGGAGCAGCCACTGGCAGTTCTTCCTCCACCCTCCTTTGAGCAGGAACCATTGATGGAAGTCAATGGGATTTGGTACGACCGGTACCCTCAGCCCTCAATTCGTAGGGATCACCCCGGATTCCGTTGGGGCAATGGTGGATCCTCATCCCAGCAGCATCCTCCTACTCAAGGACAGCAGAACAGCCAGCCGACAAAACAGCAATACCAGCAGCCCCAGTATGCCCAGCCGCAGCAATATCACAGTGGTCCTCGTCCCTCCTATCAGGGACAGCAGTGGAGGCAGCGCCAGCCGCCTCAGCAGTCTTATCACCAGCCTTCCCCCCAGTATTAGCAGCAACACCAGCAGCAGCAGCCCCATTTCCAGCAGGGACAGACATCCGGTTCTCAGGGTCCAGCCTATGAGAACCCAGCCCTTGACGATCTTGCCCGCTTGCTATCTGAACAACGAGCATCTTTCAGGCAAGAAATGGATGAATTCCGGCAGGAGATGCGGGATATTATCAAAGGCAAAGCCGCCATACCCGCTCAGATCGAACCTAATCCTAATAACCTAAAAAGAAAATCTGAGCAGGTAGAGTTCACAGAGGATACCTCTCCTAGTGACAATTTGAATGATATGTCTTATTCTTTGAATGATGCTGATTTTGTGACTACTAGGAGCGGTAGGATGCCAGCCGGCGGCGCCTCTTCTGAGCGACAACCAGATGCTGAACCAGGAGCGCCAGAGGAGCAGAGGAGCGGTGCTGATGCCGCTAATGATGATGTTGAAGACGGTGGTGCTGATGCCACCAATGATGGAGTCCAGGACGACGGTGCTGATGCCGTCGTGATACCAGATGCAGACGGTGGTGCTGAAGCCACCATTTTGGATGATGAACCAGAGTGCGGTGCTGATGCCGCGAAGATCGGTGCTAGTGGTGGTGCTGAGGCCACCACATCTACTTTTGTTGAGCCATCAACTGTGATGTTACCACATTTTGTACCTAGAGACTGTGGGAACAAAAACAAAAACAAAAATATGAATAAAGGAAAGGTTTCTGTTCAAATTGCGGATCCATATGTGATGAAAGATGATAATTGTATGGATTCTCCGTCTTCACAGGCACAGGGACCGATTCCTAGTCCTCCATCTGAGGAGGCCCCTACCATCCCTTTTCCCGAAGCACTCCGCCGAGCGAAGGGGAATAAAAAAGAAAATCCAAAAAAGAGCCAACAGGTGGAGTTCGGCAACGAAATGATTGACAGATTTCATATTCAGCTGACTCTACGGGAAACATTTGAGCATATCCCCTTCTTCAAGAAGAATTTGAAAGAAACAACTACTGTCAGAAGGAAGAAGATGCACAGAGATCAAATCCATATGCTCACTCATAACACTTGCTGCGCCATTCAGAACACATTGCCAGCCAAGCGACCAGACGCAGGAGCTCCCTATGTCAGATGCGAGATTTAGGAGCAGCAGTTTGATCGTACTCTATTAGACAACGGCTCTTCAATTAACCTCCTTCCGACAGCCTTACTCAAGCAATTCGAGTTTGGTCCTCTTCTTCGAAGCAGAACCGTCCTTCAGTTTGCTGATAGGTCGATTAAGAGGCCGAAGGGGTTATTGAAAGACGTGGTCGTTACCATTCAGGGCCTGAAATTCCCCGTGACTTCGTTGTGTTGGACATGGAGATCCCTGAGTCGGTAACTGATGCCCCCATCATTCTCGGACGTCCATTCTTGGCCATAGCCAAGGAGGTGACCGACCATGATAGCGGGAAGGTATGTTTTCGCGTAGAGGGCGAAACCATACAAATAGAGACGATCGAAGAAACCAAAGCTAGAGAGTTAGAGTGCTCAGAACAGTCCAGCGAAGCCGAGCAGATGACAGAGGAGGAGCTAGACATCCATCAGGTTTGTGATTTCGAGATGACTGATGATGAATCCAACTGGAAAGATCCCGTAGCACCGACCCTCGCCTTGCCTACAGATTCACTGTATCTCAAGCTCATGGCGGTCGAGAGCCGGGAGAGCACATCCCTGGATGAGGATATCTCTGAGGCTGACAGTGTTGTGATGAGTGGTGCTGAGGAATTTCAATCATGCTCATCTTCTTCTGATCCCTCGGATTCAGACATTGACTGGGATGACTTTGATGATTATTTGCCTTGTCTGATTCCTACTGAGCCAACAACCAGGACAGAGTGCGAGCCAGTACAGTTTATAGTTGATTCAGAAGGCTGCCCTTCGTCAGCAATTCATGCAGAGCGAGAGTTCTCCCATGCAGACCTGGTAGCATTTACACAGACATATCAGAAGCCAGATCTGTCACCTCCCAGTTGTCCGGAACGGAAACCTCTACCGCAGTCAATGAAGTACAGATTCCTTGCTGGAGAGCCAGAAATGCACCCAGTCATTATCTCAGCAGATTTGACTGGAGAGCAAGAATCTCGTTTGATGGAGGTTCTTGAAAGAAACCGCAAGGCAATCGGTTGGAGTATAGCTGATCTCTAGGGGCTGAGCCCAAATCTTTGCTCTCACCACATTTATCTTGAGGATAACGCTAAGCCGTTGCGTGAGTTCCAACGACGGCTGAACCCGAATCTTCGAGACGTAGTCATGAAAGAAATTTCCAAGTGGTGGAGCGCCGATTTCATCTATCCCATCTCCGACTCCAAATGGGTAAGTCCGTTACATGTGGTACCCAAGAAGACGGGTATCACTACAGTTGTTAATGAGTCTGGAGAGGAGATCGCTACCAGAGTACCAACTTCTTGGAGGGTCTGTGTGGACTACAGACGATTGAATGAGGCCACCAAGAAGGATCACTTCCCGCTACCCTTCATTGATCAGATTATCGAGCGGTTAGCTGGGAAGAGCCATTACTGTTTTCTCGATGGGTACTCTGGATATAATCAAGTGGCCATTGCGCCCGAAGACCAGGAGAAAACAACATTCACCTGTCCGTTCGGGACTTATGCTTTCAGACGGATGCCCTTTGGTCTATGTAACGCTCCCGCGACATTCCAAAGGTGCATGTTGTCCATCTTCTCGGACATGGTGGGTGACTGTTTAGAGGTCTTCATGGATGACTTCTCGGTCTATGGCGACGGGTTCGACGCTTGTCTTGACTGTCTAGACCGTGTGCTCAAGCGCTGCATAGAGGTTAATCTTGTCTTATCCTGGGAGAAGAGTCATTTCATGATGACTCAAGGGACGGTCCTTGGTCATATCGTCTCCAACAGGGGCATGGAGGTCGATCCGGCTAAGGTGGATATCATCAGAAAACTCAATCCGCCGTCCAACTTACGTCAGTTACGGTCTTTTCTGGGGCATGTCGGTTTCTACCGACGGTTCATTCAGGACTTCAGTCGAATTGCCCGGCCGCTTACTGACTTGCTGACCAAAGACACCGAGTTTATTGTTAATGATAAGTGTCTTGAATCATTTGAGACTCTCAAGAACATGGTTGTTTCAGCTCCTGTCCTTCAGCCACCCGATTGGTCTCTCCCATTCGAGATCATGACGAATGCTTCAGATTTTGCCGTTGGGGCTGTGCTTGGACAGAGGAGGGATGGTTTACCGTTTGCCATTCACTACGCCAGCCGGACTTTGGATGCCGCTCAGCGGAATTACACTGTGACCGAGAAAGAGATGCTGGCCGTAGTCTTTGCTCTTGATAAGTATCGATCATATATTCTCGGATCTAGAGTGACCATTTACACTGATCATACCGCCATCCGGTACTTAATGGCTAAGAAGGATGCCAAAGCACGTCTCACCAGATGGATCCTTCTACTCCAGGAATTTGATATTGAAATTAAGGACAAGCCTGGAGTCAAGAATGTGGTGGCGGATCATCTCTCCAGATTGGAGAATCTTGAGGTATCTGAGCCCAGCGCACCTATCACAGAGACATTTCCAGATGAGGCGATCTTGGCTGTCACCTCAGTCCCGTGGTATGCTGACTTTGTAAACTATCTTGTTGCCAAGACAGTCCCTCAGGGTTGGCCCAGGCAGAAACTTGAGACCTTCCTAGCTAAGGCCAAGTTTTACCATTGGGAGGATCCCGTCCTTTATCATGAAGGAGGGGATAGTATCTGGAGGAGGTGCATTCCTCAAGAAGAGCAGCATAGCGTCCTCACACACTGTCACAAGCTTGAGGCAGGAGGACATCATTCTGGAAAAAGGACAGCACAGAAGGTGCTTCAATCCGGCCTATGGTGGCCTACTCTCTTCAAGGATTCGGATGAGTCCGTGAAGAGATGTACTGACTGTCAGAAAATGGGAACCTGCGGACAGAGAGACATGATGCCCATGCAACCCATTCACTTCTGTGAGGTTTTTGATGCATGGGGGATTGATTTCATGGGCCCATTTCCTAAAAGTCAGGGATTCGAGCATATTTTGCTCGCTGTGGATTATGTCAGCCGATGGGTTGAGGCCATCCCCGCCCGAGCCGCAGATGCTAAAACCGTTTGCAAATTTTTGAGGAAAAATATCATTTCACGGTTCGGTGTACCTAGAGTCTTGATTTCCGACGGGGGGTCTCACTTCATCAATGACAAGGTCAGGGCCCTTGCAGACGAGTTCGGCATTGACCATCGGGTTGCCACTCCTTATCACCCTCAGACTAATGGTCTTGCCGAAGTATCGAATAGGGAGATAAAGACTATCTTGCAGAAAGTTGTCCGTCCAGACCGAAAGGATTGGTCACAACTTTTGGACTCGGTCTTGTGGGATTATCAGACTTCTTTCAAGAATCCATTGGGAACATCTCCCTTTCGTCTCGTCTATGGCAAGCCGTGCCATTTGCCAGTGGAGATCAAGCATAAATCTTTTTGGGCAGTTACTGAGTTGCTTTTAGATCCCGAGAGTATAGGAGACCAAAGAAGAGCTGAATTGGCAGCCCTGGAAGAATTGAGAGATACAGCCTTTTCGAACAGCCTACAGTACAAAGAGAAAGTGAAGACATGACACGATTCGCATATCAGCCACAAACAGTTTGAGCCAGATCAGAGAGTATGGTTGTTTGATTCCAGGCTGAAATTATTCCCACAGAAATTACAGAGCAAGTGGAAAGGACCGTATGTGGTCAGGAAGGTACATGACAATGGCAGCATCGACATATCCGAACCGTCATCTTCCTCTACCTTCCGCGTCAATGGTCAACGCTTGAAACTATATCTTGATCATGATCCGCCGACCATTGACGTTGCCCCCATTCTTCTGGTATGAGATGTGTCCTTTGATTCTCATCTACATCTCATACATGGCGATCACTTCTATCTTCCGCTGTACAAATCCATCTGTTTATATCACTTTGTTGTCTGTCGATTTATTTTCTTATTTTCTTCTTTTCTTCTTTTCCTTTTCTATCTTCTTTATCTATCAAAAAGGTGTCGCCCTTGTAGACAGTTTTCCATACTTAGGGCGTACTTTGTCCTAAGTATAGGGGGGCGTGCACCCCGAGTGTCCTTCATTCTTTTTCGATCTCTCCATTGTCTCCTCTTCTTGTCTATACTTAGGGATATCTTACCCTAAGTATAGGGGGAGACAATCTGAGTACGATCTGTTCATTCCCACCCTTGACCCTCCCTGCTTTGTGTACAGTCTGCTATACTTAGGATTATTTGATCCTAAGTATAGGGGGGACGGTCAACTTCTCATTCATTGATTCATTAATTTTATCCTTCATTCGTTAGACTTGCCTATACTTAGTACGAGTTATGTCTTCTCTTTTCTCTCCGATCTATGAGGACATAGCTCAAGCTAAGTATAGGGGGGTCGTATATACTACGTATATATTTTAGCCATAACTCGTACTTTCGTATTTTCTTAATAAATATGGCTAAAAATTCTTTAAAATTCATTAAAAATTCTTAATAAAAAGATGTGATTATTCCTCAAATTCTTTTTGTATTTACTGATTAATAAATCAGGTGAAAATGTTTTTTGCAAAATGTTTGAAAAATAGTTTGAAAAACTTTGTGAACTTCTATTGAAAACTATTTTGAAAATATTTTGCTTCGTGTTTTCAACCTGTGTGAAAAATGTGTGGTTTGTAAAAATTTCTTTTCTTTGTGTGAAATAAAATGTTTGAAAAATGATTTGCAAATGGTTTGAAAAATGGTTGCAAAAATGATTTGAAAAAAAAACCTATATATACTGTTTTGAAAGCCTTTGCAAAATGTTTTCAAATGTGTGTAAAATGTTTGTAAAAATTATTTTGGACTATAGTTTTCAAAAATTGTGTGAAAAGCTTGTGTCAAATAAGTTTGAGGAATACTTACATCTCACCAAAATCCACTATATATGTATATATCTATAAAATTGATCACTTACCTTGTAAATTCTAAAATCCACTTCTTGTATATATAAAGAAGCACCCCCGTGTACATATTTCCACCTAGCTTTTGCCAAAATCTTTTGTTTTCAAAAATTCCCAAAAATATTTGCAAAAATTAAAATCCAAAAACATTTGAAAAATCTTTTTGAAAAATACAAAAAATGCATGCATCATCTTTTCAAAATCTATAAAAAGTTCAAAATTCTTGAAAATTGCATCACAAAAATATTTTCTGCATTGCATTCCATAGCATTCACATTTTTCGGATTGAGTTTGATAGTTGAACAAGTCTAAGTAAAATCCGGAGATTGGAGCCTGATTGGACCTTATAATCTACCTAATAACAGGAACCTTATAGGAACTGGGTTTGAGGTACTTCAGGTCTAGTTGACTTAATTCTTTGAGGATCACGAGACTTGGTTCAATGGATTCTTGACTGCCTAAGTAGAGTATTTCGGAGCACACGCACGACTCTTGTTGATAATGACCTAACTTGGACACTTGCACCTTTCACATGGCTCAACTCAGTTGGAGTGGTGAGGGGATTGGATTTGCCGGTATGAGACGCACACAAGTGGAAACATTTGTCCTCCTCTAGGGAGGGAAGTGCACCCCAACCCGTCCAGTGATTAGGAAGTCTAAAGACAGGAGGCTGTGGGTTGCGACAAAGCTTCAAAAGAGGGATAGTCTACTAGCTCAAGAGGAAAAACTCCTTATGTAAATGCTGCTGTATATAGTATTCAAAAAAAAAATGTTCAGGCATGTACAAAAATAAAAATCCTGCAAGTATGTACAAAGTCAATAAGCAAGCTTGAGTTCCAAAGTCATATCATGTGAGCCTGCAGCAGGATGACTTGACTACACTGGTCTTGCATCCAAGGATAGGTAGCTACACTGGCTACCGTCCATTCTTCTCTTCACCCCCTCCTCTTGAGCTGGTTGCCACTTGAACTTAGAAGGGAATACCCCGCTCCTCGAGGATGGAGTTGCTGGATTGGGGAATCATTGGGTTGTCGTACTGGAGAAGTCAGTTTCTTTGTCATTCTAGTTGGGGAGAGCCACCATCACTTACACTGTACAAGTCAGATTCATAGTCGTAAGGGTTTGCGTATGAATTGAGATATTTCTGACCTGGCTATTGAGGAGACTTGGACAGAGTTTTGGGATTCTCAAGGACTGTTGGATTTCAAACACAGTTCTCAATAAGGTTCCGCCCGCATTAAAGTTCCAAAGGTCCGACTTAAGCTCCAAACTTTGATTTTGTGAAGACAAGTTTGATAATTGAATAAAATCCAAGTTCTTCTTTTTCTTTTCTTTCTTTTCTTTTTGCACTTATTGCATAAGTGTTTGCTAGGGACTAGCAAAGGTAAGTATAGGGGGATGATGAATCCACATTTCATCATCTTTATTCTATCATTTTGGCACCAAAAACCCTAGCAAATGCCTGTAAATACCCTTAAATAGAGCATCTTAGCATCCATGCATGTGCATCATATTTGTGTATAAATCACTGTAATTAAAGCCAAAATTATAGAAAAAATAAAGAAAAGAAAAAGAATAAAATATTGTAAATATTTTATGACCCAAAACCCCCGAGACCTAGGCATCTTGATGAATAGGTCGACAAGGAATAAAGTAGGGGGAGATAAGGTCAGAAATACAGTCAAAATACCTATTCATTTTATTCATTCTTTATTCATTTTGGGACCTATTTTTGGTTCCACTTTTTGTACATCAAATAAAGAAACTTTGTACATAAAAGTTGTAGATACTTTAATAAAGAAAATACAAAATTGATTTCACAGAAAAAGAACGTACAAATAAAAAGTTCTGGTCTGAATAAGAATCCAAAATCCCAACTTTCCAGACCCGTATCTCACAACTGACAACTCCAAATGTAGTGTACTCACCTTTAATTGTATATAGAATAAAATAATCTATCCAATGGCAGTGGTTTCGCATTTGGCGGAGCTACGGTTTGAAAGTTGAGTTTTGGACCCTCATTGTATACTTGTACATATTAAAATATTCAATTTATTAATTATTTATTATTTTTATAATTTTATAATTTTATAATGTTGTAAATAATACATATAATAATTATGTGCATGTAAATAAAATAAAAACATAATTAAAATACAAATAAAAATACTTGTATATATTCAATACATAGGTACATTACCTATATGTATACCTATATAAACTACCTTTATATTTTATTTAATATATAAAATACATCAGAAAAATAAAATAAAAATATATGTATAAAAGTATTTTATAACTTTATAAAATTATAAACAAAATTAAAGAAATTAAAATACACCAAATAAAAATAAAATACTAAAATACATAGGTATTATACCTATATAGGGATAAAAAGGTAACTTGTAAAAATATAACTCCTAAAAATAAATAAAAATCAGAATTAAATACTACATAAAATTCTAAGCATTTTTTATTTTATAACTTTTATATAATTCGGCCATTTAGTATTTTAAAAAGAATTAACAAAATATTTTTTGGGGTTTTTCCTAGTTGGTCCACGTGGACCAACCAGGATGCCAGGACTGTTGACCTAGGTCAACAGTCTGACCTACACCCTATAGCCCTTGTCAGACCTGTTTTTGACCCCATCTCCACCATTTTTTTCGAGGCCGCCGCTTTCATCCTTTCGTCTTCCACCCTTCACAACTTTTGAAGCCCCAACATCGAGGACCCTCGCCCAAGCACTATCTTGGGCTGAAGACCACTGCATCAGGCCAGGCACCTCGTTCTTTCCACCCTCTCGTCAACCATACTTAAGCTCCCCCTTGACCTTCTTTTGAATTTGAACCGCAATTCATCCAGCTCCCTCCCCCCTTGGAGTCGCTCTAGCACCGTGGAGGTGACAGCTCCAGGTCTACACCTTCGAGAGGCGGATTCGAGCGAGTTGGGCGTGTTCCACCCCCACCTCCGGCGGGTGTCCCTGTGAGGTACTCTACCCTCTGGCCCCAGGCCATCGAGGCTGTTCTTTGCTTCATTTTATTCCCTTCACGTTCATCATAGATCCTGGATCATTTCCCCCATCTTACCGCGTTGAATCGATCACTTCATCACATCATCGATCACCTCGCCGGAGCGCAACTCCGGCGAGCCCCTATCTCGCCTTCCCTTCCATTTCGAGAGCCACCTGAGGTCGAGGCATTTTGCCCTCGACCTCCTTAATTTTTTTTGTGCAGGTACTGAAGCCCAACGAAGCGTTTGGAGCAATTTTGCCCTCTCGCCGGAGCACCTGGGCCCTTGTAGCTCCGCCACCTCCGTGCGAGAGCACCGGCGAACGCTGGTGGCTTTTGATGCTTCCAGACGTCAGCTGACACCTGCAGGAGGCCGCAACCCAAATTTGAAGCCCAAACGCCGTCGGAGCCGGGCGGAGGAGCTCGAGGAACTTCGCCCAGTCGGAGCTCCTCCGCGTTCTTCCAACCACCGTCACCACCGTTCGATCAAGGGCGCCCCCTCCAGATCAAGCAGTAGCCGTTGGATTGCACCACGCCTCAGCCGTCAGATCGTCTTCGAGCGTTCTAATCTCCGCCGTGCATCCACGAAGCGCCATCGCCGTCCGATCGACGACACGTGTTTAAGTGAAGACCCACAGCCGTTCGATCGGCGCACCGAGGGTATTTTGCTCCTTCACCCTCGCCCCTTTTGTATTTATAGTTTAATCTTTAAACTTTTGTCTGTAGTGTAATTTTATTGTAATATTTGCCAAAAGACCCTCAGCCTTTTAGCATTTGCGTCTAGGTCCCTCGCCACGTCACCTCACGTGACCAGTTCACGTGAGGTGTGGGCATTTTGCAGAGGGACCCTCTAAGGTCTTGCTATTTCTAATTAGTCCCAGAATTTTGACATCAGCGTTAAATATTTTGGACTTTTTGCATACAAGCCCTTGAGATTTTCGGATATTACAGTTAGGTCCCTGCCAGGCGCGTGTATAACACGTGCGTGGTTGGGACATTTTGTACTAAAGCCCCTCCGGGTTTTGTAATTGTCTTGTGGTGCTAGAAATTAAATATTCAGTGCAACATTTTGTGGAAAATTGCATGTATGTCCCTGGAGTTTTGTCTAATTGCGTTTATACCCTTGCCAGGACTGTTTAATGTTTGGATACTTGTTCTAATTGTTTAAAATATCATTTTAACTCCAAAAATTCCACAAAATTAGGGTTAAGCTCCCGGACATGTGTACTTTAACGCCACCATTTTAGTTTTTGATTTTATTTTATTTTCATATTTATTAAAAATCAAAAACGTGCTTTTTGTGCACTGTCTAGCTTAGAAAATACCAAAAAAATATTAAAACACTTCTAAAAATTCCAAGAAAATTACCTAGTGTCTATTTTATCATATTTTAGTGTCAGTCCAAAAATCATTAAAAATCTCAAAAGAAAAACACTAAAAATTTAAAAACACTCAAAAACTTCAAAAAAAAAAATATAAAATAGTAGAAAACTCCAAAAATCAAAATCTCAGTTCCTGTTTGTTCCTTATTTTGTTCTTTTTACTTGAAAAATAGTGTGAAAATTTTTAGCTACTGGCTGGTATTTTTAAATCTCATTTTACCCTCAGCCAGCATTATTTCCACTGTTTTCCTTTATTTCAGTAATTAAAAATATCAAAAACACCTTAAAAAATCCCCAAAAATCACAAAAATAGTAGAAAACCATAAAAATATCAAAAATATTTTATTTCTGAATTTTTGGTTATTTTTGCACATTTCTATAAATATCTTAGCTTGTCTTTTATTATATTGAAAAAGAAATAAAAAAAATATAAAATATAAAACATAAAAATCAGAAAATTAAAAATCAAATACAAAATTAAAAATAAAAAAAAAATTATTAAAAATTAAAAACCCACAAAAATTCATTTGCTTGCTTGTTTGGTGTAGACACTTCACACACTCACACACTTGTGCATACCTTTGCTTGAACTACCTTGTTTGCTCCCTGTGTTCGAACTCTCTACATACTTGCACCTATACATCTTTTATGTAGAGTTAAAAATAAATTTTAACTCCGCATTAGTTCTAATTTATTGATCTTAGTGTGGGTTAATTGTTGATTAATTTCGGAATTTGTGTGGTCAAACACCGACTGTTGACTCGCCTTGTGAGTCGACATAACCGCATCGAATTTCGAGATTATCACAGCCCCCAGCATATCAGCAGCACCAGCCATCATCCTTCGGTCCTCGTCCATATCAGCAGCAGGGACAGACGTGGAGACGTGAGCAGCAGGCTCACTAAGTTCAGCAGCAGCACCCTTCCTCATACCCCTCTTACCACCAGCAGCAGTTCCAGCAGTCTCACCCCCAGAGAGGCTACCCGTCGGGCTCCCACGAGAGCCCCGCTTTGGATGACATCACCCGCCTCCTCACGGACCAGCAGGAGACATTCAGACGGGAGATGGACGAGTTCCGCCAGGAGATGCGGGACTTGGTGAGAGGGAAGGCCGCCATTCCAGCCCAGATTGAGCCGAATCCGAATAACCTCAAGAGGAAATCTGAGCAGGTAGTACACACTGAGTTTGCCACTCCTAGTGACCCATTTGTTGATACATCTTCGGATCTATTTGATGCTGATTTTGTCACACTTAGGAGCGGTAGGACCCCAGCAGGCGGCGGAGCCTCATCTGAGCTTCACCACGAGGGTACTTCAGAGGCGCCACATGAGGAGGAGGAGAGCGGTACTGAGGCCGCTCCAGATGATGACGGTGGCACTGAGGCCACCAAGGATGCTGATCCCACCGGCGGTACTGAGGCCGCCGCTTCACCATATCGAGGAGGTGGTACTGACGCCACCAGGATAGCCGAGCCAGCCTGCGGTACTGAGGCCGCGAGACGTCTACCAGCAGCAGCAGCAGAGCCAGCCCATGGTGGTACTGAGGCCACCGGTGTTTGTATTGAGAGAGATGTTGTCTTTCCTCGCTTTGATGTATCTCAGGACTTTGGGATGAATAAAGGAAAAGGTTTAGTTTCTTCTGGTCCCACTGTGGTGCATGATGTATGTGTGGATCCGGTCATCGAACCGTCTAGGCCTTTTCCTAGTCCTTCATCTGCGAAGGACCCTGTGATCCCCTTCCCTAGAGCTCTTTAGATGGGGAAGGGGAAGAAAAAAGAAAATCCAAAAAAGAGAGAGCTTGAGGAGTTCAGCCAGAGCATGATCGATCGATTCCACATCCAGCTGACCCTCCAGGAGGCTTTGCAGCACATCCCCCTTCTCCAACGATCTTTGAGAGAGAGGACTACAGTCAGGAGGAGGAGGAGGAACCACACTTCAGAGATACATGTGCTGACGAAAGCCACGTGTTTTGCGATCCAGAACCGACTGCCAGCCAAGAGGCCAGATTCAGGGGCCCCGTATGTCAGATGCCAGATTAGTGAGCAGAGGTTCGACCGTACTCTACTAGATAGCGTATCGTAGATCAACCTTCTTCCGGCAGCCCTTCTCGACCGCTTCGAGTTGGGCACTCTTCGACAGAGCAGGACAGTCCTTCAGTTCGCTGATCGATCTATCAAGAGACCGAATGGGTTATTACGAGACGTTATCGTCAGGATTCAGGGCCTGAAATTCCCCGTGGACTTCGTAGTGTTGGACATGGAGATCCCTGAGTCAGTGGCCGATACCCCCATCATCCTTGGTCGTCCGTTCTTGGCCACAGCCAAGGCGGTGACTGATCATGATAGCGGGAAGGTGTACTTTCGCGTCGAGGGCGAGAGTATACAAATAGAGACGGTCGAGGACTACCGAGCTAGAGAGAGAGCCCGCTCAGATGCAAGTACAGATTCAGAGCAGCTGACAGACGCAGAGCCAGACATCCACCAGGACTGTGATTTTGTGATCACAGATGATGAGGCAGCTTGGGCAGATCCTGCAGCACAGACCATCCTCTCATATTCAGATACAGCTGATGCCGAGATGATAGCAGAGGAGAGTCTGGAGAGCACAACCCTGGTTCAGGATACCACAGAGGCAGCAGGGCCGGTCCTTGATCGCTACACGGATTTCAGTGATGGTGGTGCTGAGGCCACCTTGCTTTACGGTGGTACTGATGCCACCGCAGTTGATACATATCCCTCGGATTCAGAGTCTGATTGGGCCGATTGTGATGATCAGATGCCAGACCTGAGTCCACCTAAGCCTACAGATGAGGAGGAGGCAGATGCAGAGCAGACCAGAGACAGTGCAGTTGAGCAACCTTCTTCCGATCCAGTTTGCGAGAGTTCGCTTCACTTCTCCCAGGCAGATTTGGCAGACTTAGCAGCTTTCACTCAGTTTCTTACACAGCCCGATTTGCCAGCACCCACCATTTCAGAGCTGAAGCCGCTCCCTACTTCGCTGAAGTATCGATTCCTTGCGGGCGAGCCAAAGATGTACCCAGTCATCATCTCCGCCGAGTCGACTGGAGAGCAAGAATCCCGTTTGATGGGGGTTCTTGAAAAGAACCGCAAGACGATCGGATGGAGCGTAGCAGATCTCCATGGGATTAGTCCATCAGTGTGCTCCCACCATATCTATCTCGAGGAGGGGGCAAAGCCGTCACGTGAGTTCCAGCGGCGACTGAACCCCAACCTGAGAGAGGTTGTGATGAGGGAAATATCAAAATGGTGGAGCGCAGATTTTATTTATACCATTTCCGACTCCAAGTGGGTCAGCCCCTTGCATGTGGTGCCCAAGAAGACGGGCATCACGACTGTGATCAGTGAGTCGGGAGAGGAGATTGCTACACGAGTACCCACCTCTTGGAGGGCCTGTGTTGACTACAGGAGACTCAACCAGGCCACCAAGAAGGACCATTTCCCCCTGCCTTTTATTGACCAGATCTTTGAGAGACTGGCAGGGAAGAGCCATTATTGCTTCCTGGATGGGTACTCGGGCTACAACCAAGTGGCCATCGCTCCTGAGGATCAGGAGAAGACCACCTTTACCTGTCCCTTCGGCACATATGCTTTTCGACGCATGCCATTTGGGCTATGCAATGCCCCTGCGACTTTTCAGAGGTGCATGTTGTCGATCTTTTCGGACATGGTAGGGGAATGTTTGGAAGTCTTCATGGACGATTTCTCGGTCTACGGCGACGGATTCGACTCCTGTCTTGACTGCCTAGACTGGGTACTCCAGCGATGAATTGAGTTTCATTTGGTTTTATCTTGGGAGAAGAGTCACTTCATGGTGACTCAAGGGACGGTGCTTGGCCATATCATCTCCAACAGGGGCATGGAGGTGGATCCGGCCAAGGTTGATGTCATTAGGAAACTCGCACCGCCGTCCAATCTGAGTCAGCTACGGTCATTGCTGGGGCACGTTGGATTTTATAGGAGATTTATTCAGGATTTCAGCAGGATTGCCCGACCGTTGACTGACCTCTTGACGAAAGACACCGAGTTCCTTGTCGATGACAAGTGTCTTTCGTCGTTCGCGACTCTCCATCAGTGTGTTATTGAGGCTCCTGTCCTCCAGCCGCCCGATTGGTCTCTCCCATTCGAGATCATGACGGATGCCTCCGATTTTGTCGTAGGGGCAGTGCTGGGACAGAGGAGGGATGGAGTTCCATTTGCCATACACTATGCTAGCCGCACATTGGATTTCGCCCAGCGGAATTACACAGTCACAGAGAAGGAGATGCTAGCCGTAGTGTTCGCCCTAGATAAGTTCAGATCGTATATCATTGGATCTAGAGTGACTTTGTTTACAGATCACACCGCCATCAGGTACCTCATGGCAAAGAAGGATGCCAAGGCCAGACAGACTAGATGGATCCTTCTACTCCAGGAGTTCGATATTGAGATCAAGGATAAGCCTGGAGTCAAGAATGTGGTGGCGGATCATCTCTCCCGACTAGAGCAGCCTGAGGATTCTGAGCAGATTGACCCTATTAGAGATACCTTCCCAGATGAGGCGATTCTTGCCATCGCCTCACTCCCATGGTACGCCGATATTGTGAACTTTCTCGTTGCTGGGAAAGTCCCACAAGATTGGCCCAGGCAGAGGCTTGAGACCTTCCTGGCGAAGGCTAAGTCTTACCATTGGGAGGATCCCATCCTTTACCACGAAGGAGGGGACAGTGTCTGGCATCGGTGTATTCCTCAGGAGGAACACCATAGCGTCCTCACTTACTGCCACAAGCTTGAGGCAGGAGGACATCATTCTGGGAGGAGAACGGCGCAGAAAGTGCTCCAATCCGGCTTGTGGTGGCCTACTCTCTTCAAGGACTCTGATGAGTTCGTGAAGAGGTGTACTGACTGTCAGAGGATGGGCACTTGTGGACAGCGTGATATGATGCCGATGCAGCCCATTCACTTCTGTGAGGTTTTTGACGCATGGGGCATCGATTTCATGGGTCCATTCTCTAAGAGTTAGGGATTTGAGTACATTCTGTTGGCCGTTGATTATGTGAGTCGTTGGGTGGAGGCTATCCCCGCCCAAGCCGCTGATGCGAGGACCGTTTGCAGATTTTTGAGGAAGCACATCATCACGCGGTTCGGGGTTCCACGAGTTCTAATTTCTGATGGGGGATCTCACTTCATCAACGACCAGGTGAAGGCACTTGCTAGCGAGTTCGGCATAGACCATCGTGTTGCTACACCTTACCATCCACAGACGAATGGTCTAGCCGAAGTGTCGAATAGGGAGATCAAGACTATTCTGCAGAAAGTCGTCCGCCCTGACCTAAAGGATTGGTCACAGCTTTTGGACTTGGTCTTGTGGGCATATAGGACGTCTTTCAAGACACCTTTGGGCACATCTCCCTTTCGACTCGTATATGGCAAGCCATGCCATTTACCTGTTGAGCTGAGGCACAAGTCACTGTGGGCAGTTACAGATATTTTGATGGATCCAGATGGTATGGGAGACCAGAGGAGGGCAGAGCTAGCTGCCCTGGAGGAGCTTAGAGATGCATCTTTCTCAAGCAGCCTACATTATAAGGAGAAAGTCAAGGAGTGGCATGATTCTCATATCAGCCACAAGCATTTTGAGATTGGACAGAGAGTATGGCTGTTTGATGCGAGGCTACGATTATTTCCAGGGAAGCTACAGAGCAAATAGAAGGGACCTTATCTGGTTTGAAAGGTACACGACAACAGTAGCATAGATATATCCGAGTTGTCTTCTGAGAGTAACTTTCGAGTGAACGGCCAGTGGCTCAAACCATTTCTAGATCATGAGCCGCGGGTCGTTGATCTTGCCCCTATTCATTTTGCGTGAGATGTGATCTTTGACTCACATCTAATGCATCTCACGCCTGAGTTTCACTGATCTTCCGCCTTGTATAGATCCAGATGTCCATATCACCACAATCTTTAGTCCCACATCCCTTCCTTCATCTTGTGATTATGCTATACTTAGGGTGCACTTTACCCTAAGTATAGGGGGGATGTGAGGCCTTTCGGGTATTTCTTTTGTTTCTGTCTACCCCTGTTTTTGCTGCCTATACCTAGGGATATTTCACCCTAAGTATAGGGGGGGTAGACCCTGTACATTCTGCACAAAGGTTTTCCCTTAGTATACAGCCTGCTATACTTAGGATTACTTGATCCTAAGTATAGGGGGGAGACCTGGGTCCCTCTTGACTTTTCATTTCCTTTTTGTATAGCTTTCCTTTTCACTTTCCTATACCTAGCACGAGTTATGTCTTATCCATCGCTCTTGACTCTGAGGACATCGTTCGAGCTAAGTATAGGGGGGTGTGTATATATTTCATATATACTTTAGCCATAACTCGTACTTTGTGTGAGTGTGTAATAAATAAAAATGGCTACAAACCACAAAAATTAAAAATTTTCATGTACATAATCTTCTTTTATTTGCACATACATAGCTAGTGAACAAACTATTTTTGTAAAAATGATTTCAAAAATCTTTTGTGCAAAGCTTGTGTAAATATTTTTGTATCAAAATTATGTATATAGTACAAATTTTTTCCAAAATGTTTTGAAAATCAAAAGTTTGCAAAAATCTTGTGTAAATGTGTGTAAATATCTTTTTGCAAAACTTGCACTTCATGCACCATCCATTCATGGTTTCAAAACATTTTTCAAAAATTTTGCATGATTGTAAAATTTGTGTAAATAAGCATCTTTTTGTACATATGTATATAGTTTTTCTGGATGATAGTTGACATTTAAACTAGCCTGGAATCAAAATTGAGAAATGGAGCTTGATTAAGATCTTAATCCACCTAATTTCTAAGAGGAACCTTATAGGACTTAGGTTTAAGGCTTTTCAGGTCCATGGTGACTTAATTCTTTGAGTCCACTAGGCTATGATCACATGTCATCTCAATGAGCATAAGTAGAACACTTAACAACACATGACTCATATAGATTATGGCTTTACTTGGACACCAGCACTATGCACCGAGCTCTCTACGGATGAGGTGGTGAGGAGGCAGTCTTCCTTGACTTGGGGTAGCATATGAGGGTAGTACTTCTAGGCGGAACCTCTCTTCTTCTTATAGTGAAGGAAGTGCGTCTCAACTTGGTATGGTTGCCATGAGGTCTAACGACGGGAGTTGTGGGTTGCAATAAAGCTTCAAAAGAGGGATAGTCTACTGGCTCAAGAGGAAAAACTCCTTGTATATATGCTGCACTTGTATATATTGTACAGATGCACTTAAAAAAAAGTGCAAAAAGAAAAGAACTCCAAAAAAGTGGTGGGTCTGAGAGAAAATGATAATCTCACCGGAGTATGTATATAGAGTGCAATAAGCAAAGCTTGGTTTCATGATCCACCTGTTGTAGCTTGCAGCAGGGAGACTTGGCTACACTGGTCAAGCTCCGAAGGGTACTTGGCTACACTGGCCTTGACCCATTCTCTTCTTCCCCCTCTTCTTGAGCCGGTTGAACTTGAACTTAGAAGGGAATACCCCGCTCCTCGAGGAAAGAGTGGCCAGATTGAAGGCATAGAGTTACCTTGTTAGGGAGGGTTGTCAAGTTGCCATTTCTGAGGTGGAGAGCTTAGACTTCACATTCACAGGACAAGAAAAGATTCATGGTCTTCAGGGTTTGTAATTGATGACTTGTTCTGATCTGGAGCATTGAGGAGTCTTGGTAATAGATTAGTGGAACTTGGAGGCTGTTAGGATTTAAGCTTAAGTCTAAATAAGGTTCCGACACATAAATAATTCAAAGATCTGATCGAGCTCCATACCCCAATTTAATGAAGGCAGGTTTAATAATCAACCTTGATCCATGTACATCCTCTTTTTCTTTTTCTTCCTTTCTTTTTCACTTCTTTTTCAAATGAGTGTTTGCTAAGGGACTAGCAAAGTTAAGTATAGGGGGGTGCTGAATACCCATTCATCACTCTTTATTCTCATATTTTAGCTACAAAAACCTTTGCAAATGCATGTAGATATATGTAAATAGGAATAATTACCAAAAGCATGCATTGTGTAAAAACCTATAATTAGCATGTTTTTGTGCAAAAATAAAAGAATAAAGATTAAAAAGAAAAAGAGGGAAATATTTAGAATAAATATTGAGCAACCTAACCCAAGGGAGGGCTCAGCATGGGCCTGACCGCATAAAAGCCAAAGTAGAAGGAGATAGGGGCTCAGGTGTAAATATTTGTGTAAGTAAATAAAACTATATTTTCCTCACCTAAAAATATGCTTGTGAATATTTGTATATATTTATAAAAGATAAAAAAACAAAATAAAAAGCTAAAAATTAAAAAGAATTAAAAATACCCCTTTCATCATGTATATAAACCATACCTATATATTTATTTAAGCTTTGTAAATATTTAAAAGTAATTTTTACAATTTTTGTAAATAGTCTATGTTATATATTGTAAATAAATAAAATAAGAACAATTGAAAATCAAAACAAAATAAAAATAGAAAAATCAAAAATACAAAAATACATTGTACATATACCATGTATATAGATGTACATAGCTATTTATTTTACAAAAGTATATAAATAATAAAAATAAAATAAAAATACCTTTCTATTCCATATTTTATTCTATAAATAAATAAAATATAAAATGGGAATAAAATTGTATAAAAATAATATATAAAAATCAAAAATCAAAACCCTATATATATTGTATATACCTATATCTAGTACATATTATGTATATAGCCTATTTTTATTTCTAAAAATTAATTAAAAATCACCAAAAAATAGAAAAAAAATAAAAGAAGAATATTTCATGTTTTGAGTTTTGGCTGAATCGAGCCCTAGCCACCTCTATTTGTCACCTCAAGATTCAGCCACGTGGCCAAACCTCATTGGGTCCTGGGGATGTTGACCGCCCGGTCAACTGGCCCCCCCAGGACCACTTCTCACGGATTCGAGCTTCGGACCCAACTTCTCGGATTTTTCCCTGCTCGACCCGATTGCCTATCACCCAAACCCCGGCTCCATTTCGAACCTCCCACATCCGACACCCTCGCCGGGCATCAACATTGGGATCCACGCGCCACCACGACCCTACCCGAGCCTTCCCTCTCGGATCCTTCCAGCATACATAAGCGAGCTCCGCCACCCATTTTCTCCATCATTGGCCATTTGCGTAGCCTTCCAGTGAGCTCCACAGAGAGAGCGAGGTGACAGCTCGCATCCCCGACCTATTGCAGCGAGGAAAGCCGGCGAATCCACTGATCCGGCGGAGTAACCGCCGTAGCTCCGCCACCTGAGCGAGCTTCGAGCCTCGGGCCGAGACGACCCTCGAGGCGACGACCAGGAGCACCCCCTGCTCTTCCACAGTCTCATCGATCATCCAGGTAGCCCCTTAGCTTAGCTATTTCGTTCGATTTCAGCTTTCCCCCAAATCGTGTCGCCGTCATCTTTCTACGATTCACCCCGGTTCCGACCACCATCCGACCATCGGACCCGACCCACATCTTCGCCTTCTCCTGACGCACGTTCTCCACCCGCTCATACAACCCAGCTCGCACAGGAGCTGGGAACCGGGCTCCTCTGTCCTTCACCTTCGCCGGAGCCCGCCGTCCCGACGCACCGACCATCCCCACTACACCTAACTGGGTCGAGGCACTTTACCCTCGACCCGCGAATCTCCTAAGTGGTTTTGCAGGTCCAGTGGAGGCCATCTGAGGCCTCTCGACATTCAGACTAGGAGCTTCACCTCCGCCACCCTCGTCGGAGCTCCCCCGAGCTCGGCTGGGCCATCGGAGGCCATTAGTCGCTGCGTACTTTCACGCCGGAGCTTCTCCGATATTCAGGAGCAGCAGAGGAGGCCGAAGACGCTTCCACGAGGCCGGAGAACTTCGTCGGCCGCCTGTTCATCCAGGACCTCCAGCCGCCGTCGATCGCCCCCGTCTCGCTCCAGTTCAGATCTTGGCCGTCCATCCTTGGAGCAACCTGCAGCGTTCGATCAGAGAAGGGACGATCAGGAGCGCCCACCAGTCCCAGCCTTCCGATCAGCCACGTGGAGCGCATCCAACGACCCCGCTTAATAAAGGGTAATTTACCATTAGGCCCTTATCTTTGTTTTATTTCGTTTGAGTCCTGTAAATATTTAAATACGTTGTTTAGTTTTAGAGTTAATTGCATAGAGGACCCTGAGCTTTAGTGTAATTGCATATATACCCCTGCCTGTTGTGAGCCACGTGCTTCGTCACGTGTTGTTTGGGGTTATTTGCAGTCCATGCCCTTGTAGTTCTGGTTGTTATGAAATGAATGAAAGTTTTTAGTTAATTGCATTTATACCCCTGTGCGTGATTGATTTACACATGTGCGTTTTATTTTGGGTTATTTGCAACTGATCCCCCTGGACTTTTGGTACGTGTTACCAATAGGTCCTCGGAACTTATTTTCCTTACATATAGGTCCTTGAGTGCCCCAGGCACGCGCGTGGCCCGTGTTTTGTTGGGTATTTTGCACCAGGACCCCCAAAACTTTGGATATTTGCATTCCAGTCCCTGTGCACAGTACCCTTTTGTTATTTTTGAATAAAATATCAAATCACCTCCAATTCCAATGAGAATTGGACACATGGCTCCTGCCATGGTGTAGGATTTTCAAGGATTTTTGAGGACATTTTGGGTTTTGTTTGCTATTTTTAAAAATTCAAAAACCTTAATTTTTGTTACTGTCTAGTTTGAAAAATCACAAAGAAATACAAAAACTCCCTTAAAAATTCCCTAAAAATTAACTACTGTTTAGTTTAGTTTGTTTGATTTTCTAGCCAATTTTTTCTATTTTTCATTGCTTGAAAACCTTAAAAACTTAAAAATACCAAAAAGCCAATAAAAATTCTAGTAAATACATTAAAAACCCAAAAACAATAAACTTGGTACCTAAATTTTCCTTGTTTTACCTACTTTACAGGAAAATTACCTCCAGGCCATTTTGAGGCCCTTAAGTATTTTATCTAGGGCTTCTTGGCTCGGCTGGACAGTACCCCTTGTTTTTACTACTGTTTGATTTTTAGAAAATAAAATAAATATCAGAAAATTATCAAAAATTCACCAAAAACATAAAAAAATATAAAACACATTAAAATATTTTTATTTTGATTTTTGGTTGAATTTTGATGCATTAAATAATTTGTTAAAGTGTGATTGTCTTTGTGTTTTTATTATTTTCTTTACATATTAAAAATCCAAAAAAAAATATAAAAATAATTAAAAACCACTAAAAAGATTTTGTTTCTTTATTATATTTATTTTTACTACTTCGTAGGCCTTCGGCCAATCCGTGCTCCTTGAGTTCGACCCTGGGAGCTATACCAGGTTAATCACATAGCAGGACCGCTTCTCGTATTTTGATTGCTTGATTTGTCATTAGTGGTTCGATTTTTCTTGATATACACGGTCTGATCGCTTGGGTCGCAATGACCCTATTTCTGTACCTTATACCCGAGTGGTCAGGCCTGTTATCAGTAAGGTATCGAGAATTCGTGTCGTGATATCTGCGGCAGGATCTGGTCTTCCTTCGACGTGGTGATCCTCAGCGGGCCTCTCCTCTGCTAATCCTTTACCACGAGCCATGTGTCTTAGATCTGCTGTGAAAGAAAATTTCTCGTAAGAACTCGGCGAAAAATTAGCTGGAGATATTGATGATTTATTGAGGCAAGGGCCTACCTCAATAGACTGGCCGAGAGGAGAGGGAGTTTGGGTCTGACTCTCTTCGAGATCAGATGGGACCAACTCGTGAAGAAGGACATCCCGAGCTTGTGAAGATGTTCGACGGACGGTGGATGGTCGTGGGCTCATTGAGTCTCAGCAGAAAAGCCATCGAGTTGTCATATTCGATGTCAAGAGAGTGATCGGGAGATCACGATTTACGATTCAAGAAAGATGGAAACACGTAAAGCTGCGGTAACTCACGCCCCGCAAGTAAACACAAGGCAAAACCCGTTTTCATCAACAAAACCCGATGATGACAGTAAGAGTTTTTTTTTCTCTTGTCAGTTTTAGGGTTGTTTTAGCAAAAAAGTATAATCCCAGTTACACGAGCAGATAGTTGCCCGAAGTTTCCCCGAAAAATTGTCCCGAGTCTTTACAGAAACTCACTTGCTCTCAACTAGTATGGGGGTAAGTACGGATCGTTTTCGGCTACCCGTGTTACTTGAGGACGGAACCTTACGTAGTGTCCTCTAAACCCCCCCACTCTGCTAAGTAAATCCAGACCGTTTCCAGCCACCCGGGCGTACCCACTAAAAAGTGATGATTAGGTGTATAGACTAAGTAGTATTTCGTGAGAAATACGGGTTTGTGGTTCTATCCTTACAGGTCCTCTATCACTCCCGCACTCTGTAAAGAACTGTGCGGGGTTACTCTCCCAAATCAATTGAATATTACGTTTATTTTAGATCAGATATCTTAACAGTCCCGATTTTTTTGGGGGTTTTATATTTTTTGAGTTTTTTTATACAATCGTTAGATATCTTAACAGTCCCGATTTTTTTGGGGGGTTTTATATTATTTGAGTTTTTTTAGACAAACGTCTAACAAATGTCTTTATTTATTATTTTTTTAGAAAAGTCCAAAAATCATGCACCTAAGTTGTGAGTCCTAAGACTAACTATGAATGCACAATCAGATAGGAAAAAGAAAATCCTAAGCAAGCACCCTGCCTTGTAAAAAGCCGTAGAAAACTGATGATGCGAGAAAAATCGCAGTGGGTGCCTTGATCCCCATGCACGACACTCGGCGAATCAGACCCCGAGAAAGAAAATGGGAGGGGAGGTACAAGTCGGGATGCCCTTATTGGGCCCCTTTATAGGAAAAAAAAACACGAGCAAGTGCCCTTTCTTTTTTCTTTTTTTTACAAGAATAAAAGAAAAGAAATACAACACGAGTCCTACCTAATCTTTCCCTCAACAACCAAGAATTTCGATCTCTGTACTTTCAACTATTTTGTGGCTTTCAAGAAAGCCGGTTGAACCTGCAGGTGCAGCAAGAATTAGTTAAGAAAGAAAAACACATAAAAGCCGTAAACAAAATTTTAAAAGAAACATGAAAAACCGTAAAACAAAAGAAAAACGTAAATCGAAAACCGAAAGAAAATTTGTAAAATCAATACAATGCTTCCCCCGCAATGGTGCCACTTTGATAACTCGGATTTTGGGAGCGGATAAAATGTCGGTGTAGAGAATTGCTCGGAACCGAAGCCCGAATTGATCAAACAAAAATTTATGGTAGAAACAGGAGAGAAAATCTGATTCTACTGTTCACTACTAATTTTAACCAGGCGAGTGTGCCTGGGTCGAACTCAAGGAAGCATAATGTTTAAACAAGATTTTCGAGATAAGGAATAAATTCCAATAAAAATTCTCCTTTTATTCTTTATTTTACAATGAAAGAAATTGAAACAAATTCGGTTTAAAACAAACTCAAGAAGAAAAAAATTCAAAACCACAACAGAAAGCGACGAAAAATTCGAGAAAAATACTCGAAAAATCCCTTAGGCAGTTACGAAGCTACCCTAGAAAATTCGTGGGAAAATGAGAAAAAAATAGAGGTTCAAATGGCCCTTACAAGCCTAGGGCCTAGCTGCAAGAAAAAAATTAGTTTCTGTTACAAAACAACCCCTCGAAGGACTAAAATTTGAAAGAAATATGTGTTATTACAATTAGGTCCTCGCGCAGGGACGTAGTTGCAATTACTGGAAACTCTGGAGGTGGAATTAAATTCCTGGAAGCTGCTGGGCTTATTATGCAAAAGTTCTACCCCTTCGCATCCGATGGCTGAGATTATAAGACGTCGCATGATCTGGTCTGTACGTCCAGGACACGTGTCAGAAGACTGTGCGACCTGGCGTTCTTGGTGTTCTTGAAGCGGATCGTGTGGCTGATGAAGGGGCGATCTTCTCCAATTTCTTCCCGGGGACTGGTGTCGATCTGGGGCCTCCGGCGAGGCCAGAGGGGTGGCTCCTCCACCCCTCGAGCACTCCTGTAAGAGAACTCGATCGGAGAGTGTTGCGGTCGGTGGAAGAAAGCGGATGAAGATGGCCGTTTACTCTAATCCTGGAGTTATTGCATGAGGTTGCACCATATTTGATTAAGTGATTTCTTGTGTTTGGAAGCTCCACGTGCTCTGATTTTGCTCCAGATTGAAGATAAACATATAATTAATGCATGTATATGCTCGATTTGCGAAGAAATCGAGCGAATGATTAGTAATTGCAAGTTTAAAAATGGGTTTCCAGAATTATTATACAACGACGTGTGAATGGCAATGAAGAAGATGATCGTTTGGGATTGTTTTGATTGGAATTGAAGTTAAAATGTGATAGGGCGTCTAAGATGAATGATCAACCTCACTAATGTCGCAATTATCTACGCTAATATTGGCACATGAATCGAGAAATAAAAGGTGAAAGATGGACGGATTACCTGTGCTTGCGGGGTGTAGAACCGCTGCTGGTGATCGCTCGACGGGGCGGCTTCTCGGAGCTCCATGCTTCTCGAGGCGGCGATGCTAGGACGACGACGACCTTGGAACGTCTCCTCTGATGTTCTTCTTTCCACGCGAGGCGGTGCCTTGGTGCTGTCACCACTGGAGGCAGCTGGAATGAAGCTTGGAAGGAGGAGGGTCGGCTGATGGTTCTGGAGAAGAATCCGTTAGGGGAGAGTTAGTTGGAGCTCGCCAACTGCATGGCCATTTATAGATGATTTGCTTGAGCTCCAAGGATGATTTAATGGTGGGCGAGTAGGAGGGTTTTTAGGAGGATAACATGGAGGGTTTGGATCGAGTGAAGTTGATATGGAGTGCACGGGAAAAAATGGTGAAAACGACCGGGCAAAGCAGACTTACCACCGACTTCTTGAGGAAGAAGAGCTAGGTGCTGACACGTGTCAGCACCTAGTTGGCCAGAGTGTTAAAATGTTTATAAATTATATAATAATTAGTAAATGACATTATTTTAAATAGGTATCAAAATGAAAAATGTAAATAATTAAATTATCTAATTTATGGTATAATTAATTTTCAGAAATAATAAATATTATTCGAAATATAAATATTATATTAATAAATATGTATAAATAATACTTAATAAATAGGTATTGAATTTTTAATTCAATAAATAATTAATTATTTGTTAATTTTATATTTTCTTAATTATTAGAATAATAAATAAAGTCTTTTTAAATTTTTATTGTTTTTAATAAAATAATTTGGATATACTAATAAATACAGGTATAGGTTAGCTAGTTCAAGTTTATCTATAAATTAGGGTTTTGGATTTTATTAAAATAATAAATAAGCTCCAGAAATTTTGAAATAAATCATGATGAAAATACAAAATCATGAAAAAATTAAAAATTATAAAATTAATAAAACTATAAATAATGGGTTCTAAATAAAATAAATAGCCAGAAACCCCTTTGTCATTAGGTCCTAAAACCGACTTTTTGCAAACGGACTCTGAATTCAATGAAACTACTTTTGTTAATTAGAAAATATTATATTATGAACTTTAAAGGTGAGTAGAGTGAAATTGGAGTTCGTATGAGGAAGTTATGATGTTCAGAAGTTGAGATTTTGACAATTTAAAAGTAAGATTTCTTAGCATATATACAGGATAATATTTTTAACTTATTTTTATATTTTTATATACATTTTTAGAAATATTTAGGAAAAGAGCTTGGTGAAAAATGTGCACATATGAATTAATTAAAAATAAATGAAGAATTGGTATTTATTAGATAAATAATGAATAGTGTGTGGAGTTTACTTTAATTATTTTTATGGTTTTCTTTTATTATCTCTCGCTACTTGTTGTTTTGTCGACCAATCCATACTGACTTGGTCTCGGGAGTTAGGTTTTATAAATATATCTTTCAGGTATATTTACATTTTCTGAGTCATATTTGTACATATATACATATCTACAATCTGCCTTCTATTCTTTATTTTTTATTCTCTATTTATTTACATGTTTTTGATGCTTAAAAGTGTATTTTTATTTATGAATGAAATTTTTATAAAATGTGGAAATTAATGAATAATTACATGTATTTGTTAAGGGTTTTAAGACAAAATGCGACAGAAAATTTAATGAATCAAGGATTCATCAGTAGCCGACCAAACTTTATGTGGGAAAAGGCTTTGTTGTTGTTGTAAATCATGAAGCAAGCGTGTGAGTATTCTTCAAAATACAGAGCACAATAAACATAAATTTTTATCCAGTTTAGCTTGAAAACCCAACAACAAGAGGAAGAATTTGTTATCTAATCGATCTCTCTCTCGCGTATGAAATGCTTTATCGTGATTTGTTTTCAGAAAGGGTAATTTACGGCTCCTGAAACGATCGAATTTCACTTTCATATTAAGAACAATAAGAACGTGTCAAGAACATGAAGAACGAATGAAGAACATGAAGAACGCGAAGAACGAACAAAGAACACGAAGAATATGAAGAACGTATTTTCTCTTGTAATTTCATCAGAACTTCCCCTTATATGGGGTAATTTCTAGAAAGATTTCAGTAGAGCTTCCCCTTATATAGGGACATATTTGTATGAAAATTTCGATAGAGTTTCTTCTTATATTGGGACACATTTAAAAAAAAATAGAAAGAGATTCCTTTATAAAATTATCTGGAGGAAAATAGCAACGAGACTAAAAGAACATAAAAAACTACAAGAGACGGAGAATCGGTAGAAACCATGCATCTAAGGAGAGTGAATCGTGTGAAAAATCACATGGTTCACTGACATGCCTATCTGCCCACACCTAAGTAGGGTGTTAGATTTCTCCACCAAAAAAATTATAAAATCGATGATAATTGTTGAATTGACAAGTCTCTTCTTAAGGCTGAGTGAGTCATACGAAGAACATGTATTCTCACTGACGGCCCAGTCGCCCGCACCTGAGCAAGGTTATGCTCCTCCTCATAACACAAAATGAATTGGAAAGGAAGATGAATCAAAAACCTAGCTTGAAAAGAAGATGAACCTAGCTCAAGTTAGAGGTTACTTATGAAGCCAAGTAGGAGAGGATCGTACTGTCTTCCTCCTCCTCCCAACAACGCTTCGCTAGCGCTTCTTCCCTGTCTCCCTCTCCTCTCCTCGACCTCTCGACCCAAGCCCTCGGGGTAGTGGTGGTAGTGGAAATCATAGAATGAATGGGTAGGGGTGCTCTTCAGAAAATAGTAAACCATGGTTAGTAAACCATGGTTTAAACCGTAACCACGATTAGCAGCCTATGGTTTTGGCTCATGATTTTGGCTAAAGCTTATCCGAAACTTAAGGTTTAAGATAGAACTATCCAGAAGCTTCTAGATTTGCTAATGATGCTTAATTAACTCTAATCATGATTAACTTTCACTAATCGCAATTTAACTTTTGCGATTTATGCTTAACTTTCATGGGCCTCTGGTTAATATTTGCTAATGGTTATTAGCAATCTTCATTCCATCATTAGTTTGTTTAATCATGTTTTATTAGTCTAATGATGATCATTAAGGGTTAATGACATCTTAGGCCTTCTTACTTTCCTTTCTCTAAAAATAATAATAATTAAAAATGAAGTCCAATTCACACGAAACAAATTTCGTTGATTTACTCTTAATGAGCCGGATCTTATAACTTAGGATCCATGAGACGGCCAAATTCAATGCTTTACAATTATAACAATCTTAAAGGAAGTCATGTCCTCGAGACTTAAAATGTAGGCATAACAACCTTAAAGAGAATTGAAACCGTAACAACTTTAAAGGGAATGATCATCCTTTTATTTATAATGAAGATATATACAAAACATAGTATTATTATTACAACAAATAGGGGTATTTCTAGTATTATTATTCAAACAAATAGGGGTATTTCTCTCTCATATCTACCTCAGGTTCCGATGTGGTTTCTTCAAACTCTTAATTGCGTCACAATACTTTAACTAGAGGTACCTCTTTATTCCTCAACTTGTTCATATTCTTATCTAGCATTTGCACAGGTACTTCTAGATATATCAAGTCTAACTCAACATGCAGATCATTATATCTTATCTTATGCTCGGGATCCTTACTATACTTTTTCAGATTTGATATATGAAAAACATCATGTATTGCCGAAAGATGTGGAGGGAGTGCAAGTCTATGTTCAACTTTTCCAATCTGTTGAAGGGACCGACGAACCTAGATGCCAACTTCCCACGCAAGCCAAACCTCTGAATTCCCTTCATAGGTGATTCGAGGAATGCAAAGTCACCTACCTCAAACTCAAGATCTTTTTGACTGGTATCACTATAGCTTTTTTGGTGACTTTGAGCAGTTATTAATCTTTTTCGAGCAAGCTCTACAGCTTCTCATGTCTCCTGTAGTATATTAAATCATAAAGGTTCTTTATCCTGAACTCTTGCCACCATAGAGGAGTAGTACACCTATATCCATATAGTGCTTTAAATGGTGCCATGTCTATACTTGCATGGTAACTATTATTGTAGGTGAATTCTATAAGAGGCAAATGTTTAATCCATAACCCCTTCAACTCTAAGGCACATTCGTTCTGATTGACCATCGGTTTGCTGACGATATGTTGTGCTCAAGCGTAGATATGTGCCTAAGGATTTCATGAGGTTCTCCTAGTAGTGTTAGGTGAATTGTGAATCTCGATTGAAGACTACCTCTTTTGGGATACCATGGAGACAGATCACATGTGTAATATGTAACTCGGCTAGCTTATCTAGAGTGGAAGATAAGCTTATTGGAATAAAATGCGCTACCTTGGTTAGATGATTTTTTAAGACCCAAATATTATTTTTATCATCAATCGTTTGAGCTAAGACATTAAAGAAGTCCATGGAAATGCTTTCCCATTTCCATTCAGGGATAGGGAGCGATTGCAACAATCCCGGTGGCTTTTGCTATGAAGCATTTACCTGTTGGCAGGTGAAACATGAATTCACAAACTCAGCAACATCCTTCTTCATTCTCAACCACCAAAGGTGTGAATGAAGATCTTTATAGATCTTTATAATTCCTGTATGAATAGATAATCTAGAGCAATGTGCTTCACGTAAAATGTCTTTCCTCAATTCGGGTGTGTTTGGTACACAAACTTTGTGATGGTTATACAATAACCCATCTTGTATATGAAATCCCTCTATCTCATTCTTCTCAAGTTGTTGTCTCAAGTCTTTAAAGACTGGATCATCCTCCTATCCTTTCTTTATTCTATCCCAAATCTCTGGTTTGTATCAGCGAGGAATAGTTATAATATCAACACTACTATCAAATGGTTTTCATTCACTCGACGTTGATAGTAAACCCCAAAAGTGGATAGCATTGACCAAACCAGGTGAATAAGTTCTTCTGCTAATGGCATATGATATGGTGTTCCCCTTACCGAAGTGGTAGGAGATGATGCAATCATAATTCTTTAACAGCTCTAGCCATTGTCTCTGTCTCATATTGAGCTACTTCTAGTCAAATAGATATTTCAAGCTTTTATGATCGGTTAAGATTTCAAAAGTAATACCATAGAGGTAGTGTCTTCATATCTTTAAAGTGAAGACTACGGCAACAAGTTCAAGGTCATGTGTCAGGTAGTTCCTCACATGTGTCCTAAATTGTCGTGATGCATAAGCAACTACATTGCCATACTAAGTAAGAACTGTCACAAGTCCTTCTTTAGATGCATCAGTGTACACTGTAAACCCTTCAGTCCTAGAGGGTAGAGTAAGGATAGGTGCAGATGTTAAGCATTCCTTCAGTGTCTGAAAACTAGTTTTGCATGCATCGGACCATATTAATCGGACTTCCTTCTGAGTCAACCTAGTCATTGGCAATGTTATTCTTGAAAAGTCCTTCACAAATCTTCTACAATACCGAACTAGACCCAAAAAAGATCATATTTCTGTAATAGTCTTCGGATATTCCCAACTCATCACTGCACTAACCTTCACAAGATCAACTGATATACCTTGCCCAGAAATAACATGGCCCGAGAAGGATGCTTCATATAACCAGAAGTTACATTTGTTATATTTAGCATACAATTTGTTCTTCCTTAATGTTTCAAGTGCCCGTTGGAGATGGTGTTCAAGCCGGTACTTGTCCTTGGAGTAAATAAGCATGTCATCAATGAAGACTACTACAAAGTGATCTAGGAATTCCCTAAATAATCTGTTCAAGAAATCCATGAAGGCGGCTGGGGTATTTGTCATCCCAAAAGGCATGACTAAAAATTCATAATGTTTGTATCTAGTTCGAAAGGTTGTCATAGGAATATCCTCATCTCTAATTTTCAATTGATGGTATCCAGATCTTAAGTCAATCTTGGAATGCCCAGCTGAACCTTGCAACCGGTCAAAGAGATCATCTGTTTTTGGCTGAGGATACTTATTCTTCATTGTCCTCTTGTTTAGTTGTCTATAGTCAATGCACAACCGCATCGACCCATCCTGCTTCCTTATAAACAAAACAGGTGCACCCCATGATGAAGTAGAAGGACGAATGAACCCTTTGTCTAACAGTTCTTGTAATTGTACCTTTAACTCCTATAACTCAGCTGGTGCCATCCTATATGGAGGGATAGAGATAGGTTGAGTATAGGGAGTGAGAGAGATTACAATTTCAATCTCTTGCTCAGGTGGTAATTCAAGTAGTTCATCTGAAAATACATCAGGAAACTCGCACACTATAGGTACATTTCTATTATCTATCTGACCCTGATGTAGTGGATACGTGATCTAAATAACCTTAACACCCTTTCTCTAACAATTGTTGTGCCTTCAGAGTAGAGATGTATTTAACATTGTTGTTGGATGTCTTTCCAATAAACTGGAACTCTATCGAGTTGAAAAGTTACTATCTTTCCAATAAACTAGAACTCTATCGAGTTAGGAATGTGAAAAGTTACTATCTTCTAGAAACAGTCAAGGCATGCATCTTGCCTTTGTATCCAGTCCATCCCCAGGATGAGATCAACGCCATCCATTTCAATAAGTAGCAGAGAAACATGTAGTTGATGTCAAGTTATTTGTACTACACAATTATCTCGGACTATAAGTACTTATCCTCCTGATCCCTTGATCAGATAGGATTGTTGTACATCTAATATTATCTTTCTCTTTCCATAATTGTCCAGTAACTTTTGGTGTCTAAGAAGGGCCTTCTCTATTAATCTTTCAACTAGGGTAGGAGTAGACTCAATGGAAGGATCGTAACTAGATTCTTCCTTGGAAAAACTGGATAGAACCTTTAATCTGATCATATACAGGTCTGGATGCCTCGAGTCTTGCAGCTTGTGCATTGAGCCACTCCTCTAATACTTGATGTTTTTACCCCATCTCTTGAAGCGTTGCCATTATAGCCGCCAATTTCCTAGACATGTCTGAAGGATATGGTCAGATCCTTAAGCACATCACATAAGCGTGAGGATCGCATCGTATGCGATCGGGAGCGACTAGTCGCACTAGTTGCTCGAGGTAGCAAAAATTAAAAATTTTCATGCCATGAAACCACATGATCCAAGAACACTTCTTGGATCATTTCATCTAAACCACAAACAAGTATTAGGGTTACCTCTTGAAGCGTGGTTGCGATCGAGTCTCTAAACGAAGAGACCTCCTGTGTCAAGTCCGATCCGATGGAGGAGATGCTTGCAAGTGTGTTGATGAAACACGTGCTTCTCGCAATCCATGTTGATGATCCAAGCGGTGGATCTCCTGATCTCAACACACGAGATCTGACGTCTTCTTCACGAGCAAGGCACACCGAAGGAGATGGAGATCCACGAGAAAACGATCGGGCAGCATAATGACGATGCTACGGTGATGGAGATTCTCTCTAGGGCATCCATGGTGGACGACCATATGAGAGAGAGAGAGTGGGCATGTAGAGAGAAAGAGATAGATAGAGAGAGAGAGACTTGTGTTTTCATTAGCATATGAAGAGCAAGGGGTGCCCTTCTATTTATATTATTTTGGGATCCATGGATCTCAATCCATGGGCAAAACAAATCCAATGGCTCTCATTGATTTGTGTTTCTTTTAGTGGCTAAGATTTGTATTGGTAAAAACCAACAACAATTAATTTAATTTAGATTAAATATATATTGATAAATCAATATGATTTAAACCCAAATTAAATCAATCAATCATGGAGATTATGGAATGAAGATTGCCTCCTTCCATAATATGGGATTTGGTGGCAATATCATGTAAACTCATTGTATCTCATGAGATTACATTATTCCATGGAAATCTCCAAGATTCACAACAACACTTGTTGAAAATTATTCAACAAAAATAATTCATAAATATTTTGTGAACATTGCAATCTTGCCGTTAGAAAATTGTAAATCACATTCACAACCCAAAATAAAAAGTGAATTACATTTTCATATAATTGTCTAATGTGAATCCAATTCACATCAACAGTTAATTAACAAATGTAAATTACAAATTGCTCTTTCTTATATATTATAAATCACATTTATAATATATATGATTAATATGGATTAGTGAA